>FXXK01000224.1:510299-535362 GCA_900184695.1 Betula pendula | reverse complement strand
TTCTGTTTTGGTCAATGGACAGTGGTGCTGGAGACCTGCAAGATCAGGAGCTTTGGTGGAAATCCAAAGTCGAATCCCTGAAATTACTATTGGCCACTTAGACAAAGCTATTTGGATTGTGGAAAAGAATGGATCCTATGTTAGCTCGGCTACCTGTGAGTTTCTTAGAAGTCATCATCCTTCAGTGGACTGGTGGCATCTTGTTTGGTTTCCATATGCTATCCTCAAGCAATCCTTTATTTTGTGGTTAGTAATGAAAAACTGACTTATCACTAGTGACCGATTGGCTCAATGGGGCTACCTTGGAGATGTAAAGTGCATTTTCTACAGAAGATGTGTTGAGAGTTGTGATCATTTATTCTTTGAATGCAGCTTCAATGCTCGTTTGTGGAAAGCAGGACTGTCTCGGTGCAATGTTTCTAATCCTCTCATTTCTCTGCAAGATGTTATCAGATTGGGTTGTAGGAGGTGGAATAGGAAAACCATGTCTGCTACTTTGTGCCGTTTGGTTATGAGCTCTACTGTTTACCATCTTTGGAGTAATCGTAATGCTATTAAGCATAATGGCACCCCCAAGACAGATGAGCAACTTATGAAGCAAATCATATGGGAGGTAAGGACTAGAATTTTGGGGCGTGGAAGGTTCAAAGGCAGCCAAGAAAACGTCACTCTTTGTCAAAATTGGAATATCACCATGGATGTCCTTGTCTAATCCATGGTCTCTGGGATTCCTTATAGTTTGATCTGTCCCCTGTTTTTTCCGGAGTTTGAGTAGTTAGGATTGTTGTGGGAGTTGGTTTTCTTTTTTCTCCCCGTGTTCTGTTTCTCCCCAGCATTTTTGCTGGGCTTGATGTAATTGGTCATTTGTTTTGTTGAATGGAAAGTCTCTCATATTCATATATATATATATATATACTCTTAATAGATTCGTATTATCTATAATTAATTCTTTAGGTATTCTTAGTGATTATCGACAGATAGATAATTTAATTTCTCTTTTGTTTCGTAGATTAAAGATTTTCTTAACATGTTCTAATTAAGGATCCCAAGATTCCCAACTATAATAATTGGAGGTTTCTATATATGCATTGGTTACATGTACGTCTTTCCATATATATATAGCTCCCGTCCTGCGACAAGTTAAGCTCCAATAATCATTGCCGGCCTCGTCATCAGATCTTGGCAAAAACCCCAACGTATTCCAATGCCCATAAACCACCGATTAAAAAGAAAAAAGGTCGGTGCTTATTTTTTCAGCCCATGGAGCTGCTTGCAAACGAGATGTCGGGAAAAACAAAATTCAGCGCATAAGTCCACCGTTGGAAAATATTAACAATTACTGGCGCTGGTGAACACCAGTAAATCCTTTGTCAATGTTTAAGTCAGCCGTCGGTGGATAATTAAAAAACAACGTTTCAAATATTGGCGTCTTAACCGCCATAAACTTCTAAATATGTTTTGCAATTTTTAAACTCCAGAAGGGTGTTAATATATTGGCTTTTTGTATAAGCCACTAATTTGTCGACATTTTTTTAAATGCCACTAATATATTAATTTTCGGCGTTCACAAACCATTAGTAAATGTCTAAGCGTTCTGTAAACACCGGCAAATGTAATTACTGAAAACACAAGTAATCTTTTTGTATTTTATTAAAAATATTTTTGTTGACATTTAACGTTGTTCTAGCTGAACGTTCGAAATCCAATCATTCATTCAGCAAAACGCAATTAAACAGAAATAAAACTTCTTGAATTTATTGAGAGTACATTTTGTACAGTTACGTTACGTTAGTTATCTTAGACAGTTGGCAGTATGCAAGCAATGTACAGCTAAGTTACTTAGCATACACAGTTTGCAGATCGATCTAGTTAGTTGTAAATCAGTTTACATATATATATATATATATAGTTTTCCATTTGTATTCTTCCACCTGATAATTACGTGTGTATAAGAGGTATACTCGATTGGACAGAATTAGTCTAAGTACAGAAGAGAATTTTTTTCATGGAGTACCGCATGATTTCTGGTTATGCACTGAGCAAGAAACCTATTATATATGGCTCTAGAGCTAGCTCTTCCATCGTATGTTAGTTAAACTGCTTAAATCTTAACCTAATTTGTAATTCTTTTGGAGGGAAGAGGAAAGGATAGGGTTTTCTTCCGAGCTAGATTGAAAGAATTTTCTCTAACTTAGTATATCAAATTGGACAGAGTTTTCCTCCAAACTGGGGTTGGAGGAACTTCCTCCAACCCAATCTATAAAAATGACAAGTGTCCATTTGCATGTGAGAAGCACATGCATTTTTTAATTGCAAGGACAAAATTGGTATAAGACAATGCATTTTTTATAATTTTTTCCAGCTTTGTCCTTGCAATTAAAAAATGCATGTGTTTCTCACATCCAAAGGTATGCGACACTTGTCATTTTTATAGATTGGGTTGGAGGAAGTTCCTCCAACCCAGTTTGGAGGAAAACTCTGTCCTATAAAATTATCATATATCCATTCTCATATACTTTTTTAATAAAATTATTAGAGTCAAAAGAAAATTTTATTAAAAGAATATATATTTTTTACATAAAACACATGTTATTAGAAAAACATGTGGCTCTTACATTTTAATAATCCATTGCAATATTATAGACGGTTCCTCCAACCTATAGCTAATTTGAAAAAAAAAAAAACACTCTCTCCAAGAGGAAAAGAAGCATAGAGTTTTGCGCTCACATATAGACATATGATTTGGAGTATTGGAGACAAATATATAGCATTATAAGTGGTCAATGATCTAAGTAAAGATGCGATATATAAAAGATGGGAGATATATATGGAAGAAAATTGAAAATATAAACCCAGAGTGAGGCTTGTACTTTGTTGATTATTGCAAGAATCTGTGAACATGCAATATATTTACTTTAGTTCTATGAACCCAGAAATATATCAGCCATGAAAATATAACAAAATATGAAGCAATTCATTGAATTTAATTGCATGGCGGTTATACCCCTTATATCTATATATATATATATATATTCGTGGATAGATGGATTAATATATAGATATATAGATATATTGGAAAAACTTTGATTGATCGATCGACCTTTCATAGAGAATATTGCTAACTGAGGCGTGCGCGTCCTAATTAATAGAGAATACTCAAATGCTCATCTAGAGCGACCCCCTATCCAATACAAGAAATAACTATAATTAATTAGCGGCGAGAATCATGCCAAACAAAACAAAAAGAAAAACTTAATTAGCAATTCATTGAGCGGATTTATCAGGACAAATATTTTTTTATTTAATTTTTCCATTTCATCCCTTTTAAGGCACTCAAAAAACACAACAACATTAAGGACAGAGAGAGAGATTCTTCTCCATATATATAAAATTAAGATTCGATCTCCAGACTTCGGTTTGGGAAAATATTTAAAAAAAGAAAAAGGAATTTGTGCATCTTCATTTGTACCCTCTGCGCGTCTAGATGAAGCCTAGAAAAGAACCCTAATCAACAGCTACTCTAAAAAAATATGATAATATACGATAATTAAAGTTGAAACATATATTTGAACAATTAATAAGCATGATGCAATTTGTATCATTTCTTTACAAAAGCAAGAAATTAAATTTGAGAATAACAAATCTATGCTTTATACAGCTCAATTTATACATGCATCTTCTTCCACCGATCAACCTCTGACTAAAATCCTCTCTAGAGATCGATATATATATATATATACAAATTAATTACTTCTCTTTCTGTTTCCACTCTAAGCCTACAAATCTGCAAGGTGAAAACCTGACCTTATACTCCGAAATAGTTTCAAGCTTCGGCGACCACACTTGCTCCTTTGATCCCACAAGCTGTTCATAATGTTTTTGCAACTCCGGCGTGCTGCAAAGAATACTAGTAGGACTAGTAGATCCAATTTCCTTACCATTTTTTGTCACAAGCCTTGTTATGAACTCCGGGACAACCTTAATTAAAACTTTTCCGTTCGAATTTTGTATGTACTGAAACGGGCAGTCGCCGAAGCTAATGGGTGCGTTTTTGGGGCTCGAGCCTAAGGCTGCAAGAGATGAGGTGGAGAGGACGTCGCATGCAAAGCGATCAATGGGAAGAACAAAGTAGGTTTGGCCTCTCACGAGCTTGTCGTTTATGCCCAAGGCCGGGACAGGCTGGCCGATGAAGAATGAGTCGCCGTGGCAAACCATTTTGTCCGGGAACTCGAACATGATCTCCCCGGCGACATGTTTTCCGGTGAGGATTCTTGTGGCTCCTTCCCAAAAGATTAGCTTCACGGTGGACTTAGGGTTTCGTTGGAAACATTTTGGAGATACGACTGCGTTTCCCATTAGAGAGAGAGAGAGAGGCGATGGGATCGATTAATATCGTTGGGTGTTGGGTAGGGAAGATGGAAGAATGGTGGGGGTTTTATATATAAAAGGGGAAAGGATTGACCTTGAGAAAGTCTATGTACATACGTTAATAATTTGTTTCTTTTAGTAGGTTTTAAAGGGTCGGTGGTCTGGTCAGCCATGCCGGCTTTAGTAGGCATTCATATCTTCTAACACTACCATGGACTCGCAAATACAACTCATAAAGTCTTTTTTTGTTAGAATATATGAATCAAATCATTAAAACAATAATTTTTTATAAGCTTTTTAAAATAAGTGTTGATTTATGTTAGAATATATATATATTTCATATTTTGTTTTGGTTTGATTTCTAAATTATAAGAATAATATTTTCAATTTATTATTGATTATAATCAAATTTAGAATGGGATTACCGCTTCATATTATCGATTTTTTATTTTTTATACGAGATATCTGATTTCACCTTTATAGTGACTTACCGAGCGTACAAGTCATAGTCGTCTTAAAAAATTAGTAAATACAGATTCATGGTAATGTAATAGACCGATCGAGCAACGAGTCAAACTCATATTTGGGTTGATTCATGCATTAACTCATTTATTGGCATGGGTGATGAATCTGAATGCTTTTACCCCCTTCAATTCGTCTTTTGCGCTCCAACAATTAAAACTTGAAAATTAGTGAAATGACTGAAATCTCTTCTTATTCATTGTATAGGGCGGGGCAGTGGACCCAGGATTCAGCGGAAGGCAAGGTTGATTTAAATTTCATTTTTCTCATGCAATTGCGTAAGGCGCGTTTTTAACGTGTATGAGACCAAAATTGTTATTTGTTTTTAATCATGCATGTCCAATTAATGGCATCTGAGCCCACTCTATCTTCTTTGCATACATATTAATTCTATGAAATTTAAGGCTTAATTTAAAATCAGATCACTAATTAATTAGATCATTCATGTCGGCTTGCACCATATGTAAGGGTATGAACAAAGTTTTCATTTGAACATGGGTTAGCTAGGAAATGTTTTTTTGACCCACCTTTTATACTGATATGTGTTCTTAGAACATCTTCAGCAATGTTATATACACATTCTAGCTAACCAAAATGTATTATTCTCTACTTAATTTACCTATTACTTTTTTAATACAAACTTCATTAGTAGAAATACATATAATACATACACACACACCAAAAAGATAATCCAATATAGATTCCGACTACCCACTCACTTGACCTCCCAATTGCAAAGAGATTGAGTTTGAGCGAATAACTCATCAAGAACAAAGTTGGATTGGCGATTTAGCCAGTTGAGGCTTGCAATTTGACCTCATTTTTGTCACAGAATCCATCGGTGGAGTTCAAAAGCAAACTACATATAGAGAGAAGATCGGAAACTCTAGGTCTCGCCCCATGTCCCAAAGCTAAGTGGCATGGTCATAGGTTGATTCGGTCCCATATGATGTGGTGTTATGCAGAGTTTACGTGGCCGTGCAGAGGTGGTGTAGTGCGTGGCGGCATGCGACAATGAAAGAAGAAGATGATGGGTGTGCCGGCAAATTCCATTAGATTTGAAGGAGAGTGGAGGTAGAGGTGTACAATCGGTTGCGATTGCGGTTATTGGACAATAACCGCAACCGCAACTGGGGTTCCCGGTTATTCGATTTTTAGCAACCGTAACCGCAACGGGGGTCCCAGTTGCGATTGCTAATAACCGGTTTCAATATCGGTTTAATGGGTAACCGGTTTTAATGTTATAGATCACAAAAAAAAAAAAAAAAAAAAAAAAAAAATTATTTCTCATCAAAAATTTATTTTTGAAATAGGGGAGTGAAAAAAGTTTGTTTATATTCAATGTAGGACAAGCTTATATTCTTTTTTTTTTCTTCTCTTTTTTCTTTCTTTTCTTATCCTCTTTCTCTCTCTCTCTCTCTCTCTCTCTCAACATGCTCCCTGCTACATGGAGCTCTTCTTGAGATAGAGAGAGAGAGAGAAGAAAACAAAAAAAATAAATGAGATAAGAAAAAAAAATGTATATGAACTTGTCTAAAATTAATAATTATATATATATAAAAACCGGTTATCCGGTTACTCGGTTAATAATCGATTTTTTAAAATTAATAACCGCAACCAGCCTAGCCGGTTATCCGGTTGCGGTTATTTCTGGTTTATTCGGTTATGTAATTTATTTTCGGTTATCAGGCAAACTCCAATAGATTTGAAGGAGAGTGGAGGAGCTACGAAGGGAGGAGCCAAAGGTGACAATGAGAGTTGAGCATTGAGCAATTGACAGAGAAAGAGAATGAGAAACTATTAAAAAATATTAGCATTTTGCTATAGTGAAGCTATGAGTAAACTATATAGCAAAATGTTGGATTTGAAGAATGTGAATTAGACAATCTCTTAATTAGCTATATTTAAGAGAATGATGACTTTTACACAAGTTGTTGAAGATGCTCTTAGAGCATTTGATTCTCACATGTGCTATTAAAAATGCAAGTAAAAATTAAAAATATATGTAAAAATCACATACTCTAAAGACACATGCCAGTTTATTAGAATAAATTGGAAGACTAACTGAGTTTAGAAGAAAACTTTATTCTTTTAATTTGATCGAGTATTTATTATTTATTACAAAGATGGATCTACATCTATTATTCGAGTGGGGGAAAAAAATTAAATTTATATATGGAACATTTACTCTACTCATTAATGATTTGCTTATATAGTTAAATGATAAAAGTTATTCACACTTTTAAGTGTATATTTTTTGACGTGACTGAAAAAATCATCATTATATCTAAAATTTAGTAGTAATTTTCATTATCACGTTAAGAAATATGCGCTTAAAAGTGTAAGAGTAAAAATATATAAAACATTTCTCTTGTTAATTAAATCTTTAGGTAACTGAAGGCCCTAGGAGTTTTTCTCCACTCTCTCGTAGAGTTTTTCCTCTGAACCTTGGTTTTCTCCATCTCCATTTTCTTCATCTCTCTTGCTTCTTGCAGAAGATGGCAAACCTTACTAGTGATATCGAAGACCTTATCAACCATACTAATGCTCTAAGTTGGTCTGATTCAGCTCCCACTTTAATCTCTCTTTCAGCCTCGGCAGTTGTTCAACCTTCTCTTATCCTAGTTGGCAAGATTCTATCTTTGCAACCACTTGCAAAAACCACCATCAAGTATAATATCCTTCAGGCTTGGAAGTTCCTTAAGTCTCTTACTACTGAAGACCAGGATGATGGTCTGATGGTTTTTATGTTTGAAGATTTGAAAGATCTTAAGAAGGTGCTGGATTCCTCTCCTTGGAATATCAAAGGTTCGCCTTTGTTTTTGAAGCATTGGAAGCATGATGCTACGATTTAGGATATAGACTTCTCAACTAGTGCCTTTTGGGTGCAAGTTCATGGTTTACCACTGGATATGATGACTGTGGAAAATGCCAACAGTATTGGTGCAAGTTTGGGTGAACTTTTGGAAGTTGATCATGTAGAAACTCTAAAGATGTCTCGTAAGAGTTTTTTGAGGTTTCGAGTTCTCATTAATCTTCTCAATCCTCTTGTACCGGGGTTCACTCATCACCATCCTCCGAAGCCTTCCACTTGGATTCAGTATAAGTATGAAAGACTGTTAGATTATTGTTACGTTTGTGGGAGGCTAGGGCATCTCTCCTTTTCATGCCCTGTGAATTCTCGTCCTTCTGACTATGGTAAATATGGTGATAAGTTGAAGGTCAGTTCTCCTAAAACCTGTCGTGTGGAAAATCTGATTCCACCACGCCGGACTCCTTCTTCTTTGGGTAATCCAGGTGCTATGGTTCCTTGCGCAGCTCCATCAATATCTTCCACTGAGTCTGATCAGTCCACCTCACCTAACCTAACTCGGTCCTGTAGTTACTCTCTCAAGTTGTTCCCGGTTCTCAAGGTTCCAGCTCTCAAGATAATCAGACTCAACCTGTACCTACCCGTCCTTTGTCTTTGAGCCCCGGTTTTTCTTCAATAGCATTAATTAAAAAGGCTTCTGTTGTCCAATTTTTGCTGCCTTCCCACGATCCCTCTTTAATGCTCACCAATCTCGAGAACTCTCATTTTTTCCAACTTAGGCTGTCTGAAAAATCGTGGCCAGTTGTGCCTATTCTTACCAACTCAACCGTTTTCGGCCACTTGCACTACTGTAGCTGGTTCTGACACTCAGTTGGTTTCTAATCCTGTTAGTTCACCTGGAACTAGTATCTTGACTCCTAACCTTGCTCCCACGTGTCCTTCTCCTGATGTTTCCTTATCCCAAACTTCACCCAAAAAACCACCGAAATATCCCCAAGCTTTCCTTCCTAGGAAACGCTTCCACCCTTATCCCAAACACCCTTCCTCCACTTCATCTAATTCCTCTTATGATCCTCAATTCTGTAAGAAATTGAAGCTCGAATCGAAGAGGTCTTACTCCTCCTCTCAAGATGGGTGTATTCCAGTTGATGATCTGGCTTATTCTTATTCGGATGTTTCCTCAGTTGCAGGGGTGGAGGGCTTTAACCTCCCCCCACCGCCTCAATGAAGATTTTAGCCTGGAATTGTCAGGGATTGGCTCGTGGCCCAACAATTCGTGCTCTACGGGCATTGATTAGGCGTCATAGACCTGATCTCCTCTTCCTTTCTAAGACTAAGGTATCTTGTTCTCGTTTTCAAGCTATGCTCTTCGGTTTAAGCTTTTCTTCTTGGTTGGAGGTTTCTCCAGTTGGTCTGACTGGAGGGCTTTATCTGACTTGGAAGTCGGGCGTTGAAATTGAGCCCATTCGGCTTGACAGAAATTGTATTTCTTGTTTGGTTTACTCGGATCCATCTTCTTGTCCTTGGTTATTGTCGTGTGTTTATGCTCCCCATACCAGTCAGAGACGTAGAGATTTTTTGAATTTTTTGACTGAAATGGGAAACTCTTTTGGGGGAAGTTGGCTTTTGCTGGGGGACTTCAATTCTGTTTTATCCCCTGTAGAAAAGAGTGGGGGTCGCAGTTTTGGATCCTCTTCTCACAATGATTTTGTGGACTTTGTCAATTCAAACGCTTTTGTGGATCTTGGCTTTGTCGGCAATAATTTCACTTGGAGCAATCACCGCTTGGGCAATGCAAACATCCGGGAAAGGTTGGATAGGGGCTTGGCGAATCACAGTTAGATTTAGCTCTTTCCAAATGCTCTGATTAATCACTTTCCAGCTATTAAATTAGATCACTGCCCCATTTTATTATCAACTTCTGGATCTTATCAGAATATTCCTAAGCCATTCTGTTTTGAAGCTTTTTGGACTAGGGATAAATCTAGTCATTCAGTAGTTGCTGCTGCTTGGTTGGTGGATGTTGAAGGTTTTCCAGCTTTCTCTTTAAGTAGGAAGTGGAAGAACACTAAAGGAGCCTTGAAGTCTTGGAATCATCATTGCTTTGGTCATATCCAAACTTCTATTAAGTCTCTTATGGCTGATATCGACAGGATTCAGTCTAGCCCTCATTCCTCTGATAACTCGGCCAGAGAAGTTTTTTTAAAAGGCCCTGCAAGAGCAGTTACTGAGAGAAGAAGTCTTATGGAAGCAAAAGTCCAGGGAATTGTGGCTTTCATGACTGACCTAAATACAAAATTCTTCCATGCCTCCACGATTTGTAGGCTCAGGTACAACTCCTTATCCTCCCTGAAACTTTCGGATAGCTCTAGGATTACTGGTCGTGATGCGATTGGTTCTCATCTTGTCAATCATTTTAGTTCTTTGTTTACCTCTACTCATCCCAATTTTGATGATAGCTTTTCTAACCTTATTGAAGAAGTTATTACTGTAGAGGATAATGAGACTTTATGTGTTATTCCTGATGAAAATGAAATTTTTTTGGCTATATCTACTCTTGGTCTTAATAAGGCTCCGGGTCCAGATGGCATGACTGTGCTTTTTTATAAGACTTATTGGCCTATTGTTAAGACTAGTGTTATTTCTTCAATGCAATCCTTATTTAGGAGTGGTTATTTGCTTAAAGAATTTAACCATACGAATATAGCTCTTATTCCCAAGACTGATAATCCCTCCTTGGTGCATCATTTTAGGCCTATTAGTTTGACGAATTTCAACTACAAGATTATTTCAAAAAGCTTGTCTAATAGGTTTAAGCCTCTTTTGCTTAAGATAGTCTCTACCACCCTGTCTGCTTTTCTTAAAGGTAGATCTATCCATGACAATACAATTCTAGCCCATGAATTGTTTCATTCGATGAAACAAAAAAAAAGGGAATGAAGCTTGTATGGCTTTGAAGTTGGATATGGAAAAAGCCTTTGACTCTATGGAATGAGAGTTTCTTTTGAAGATCTTATCTTTGCTTGGTTTCCATCCCATTTGGATCCAATGGATTAAGCAATGCATCACTACTTCTTCTTTCTCCATCCTTCTGGATGGTGCTCCTTTTGGAAAGTTTTTTCCTACTCGGGGTCTTAGACAAGAAGATCCTCTCTCTCCTTTTTTTTTTTATTTTGAGATCTGAAATTCTCTCGAGGTTGCTGTTTAAGAAGGAGGCTGCTGGTTACATTCATGGAGTCAAGGTGGCTAGGTTAAGCCCTTCTATTTCTCACATCTTTTTTGCTGATGATGTTATTATCTTTTCTTGGGCCAATGTTAGGGAAGCTTGAGAGGTTCTTAATTGCCTAATGTTTTACTCCAAATGGCCCGGTCAATGTATCAACTTCTCCAAATATGCTATTTTCTATAGCAGAAATTGTAGGAATTCTATCAAAGCTTCTATTAATGGTATTCTTCAATTGCCGCCTATTCCAGCTCGTGTCAAGTATCTCGGAATTCCTCTTGTTTTTAATAGAAGTAAGAAAGACTCCTTTATTGCTATCAAGGATAGGATTTTCTCCAAAGTCACTGGTTGGAAAGCCAAACTTTTATCTCAAGCTGCTCGGACCACACTTATTAAGTCGGTGGCAAATGCTATTCCCACTTATGTGATGTCTCTTTTCCTTTTGCCTAAGGGTCTTTGTGCAGATATCAATAGTATTTTGAGGAAATTTTGGTGGGGCTTTCCTTAAGAAAAGAAGCGTAATCTTTCCCTTCTCTCTTGAGAAAAGTATTTGTCAACCTAAGGCAGCAGGGGGTTTGGGGATTCGCTCTATGGAGTTTCTCAATCAGTCCTTGCTTGCTAAGCTTGGTTGGAAGTTAACTACCAATCAACCTCTTCTTTGGGTTGATGCTCTTAGAGGCAAGTATCTTAAGAATGGCATATCTTTTTTGAAGGCTCCTTCTAATCCTTCTTCTTCTTGGCTTTGGAAAGGACTGCTTAAAAATAGGAAGGTGGTTAAAAAATGGGCCTGTATTTCTGTCTCTAGTGGGTTGAATGTTGATGTTTGGGACTCCCCGTGGATACCTTTAATGCCTAATTCCAGGCCTGTTCTGAATGGAAATCTAGTGCACCTTCCTCATTTTTCCGTTGCTGATTTGATGATTGAAGGGGGCAAATCTTGGAATGTCCACCTCTTGTATGATTTATTTGAGCCTCTTTCGGTCCAGTGTATTTTGAGCATTCATTTAGCTTAAAACACATCCTTGGATAGATGGTTTTGGGCTCCTTCTCCTTTAGGGGTTTTCACGGTAAAGTCTGCTCATGAGGTTTCCCTTCCTTCTAGCAGCCGGATCTCTCCTCTTTCAGTCTCAGCTTGGCATACCCTTTGGGGTCTTAAAATGCAAGCGAGACTTAAGCATTTACTTTGGAAAATAGCATGGAATCTTCTACCTACACGAGCTAATTTAGCTCGGTTTATTTCCTCTACCGAAGCTGATGCTTGGCTTTGTCCATTCTATAAGGGTCCCATTGAATCCATAGAGCACATATTCTTGGATTGTAGTTTGGCCCGGATCCTTTGGAGGAACTCTCCATGGCCTATTATCACTTCTGGTTTCTCTACCTGACCTATTTCAAAATGAATTTTAGCAATTATTTATCTTTTTGATCATCTTGCTATTCCTCATTCAGATATTAGAATATTTCAATTGTTTGATGCTCTTACCATGGATAGTATTTGGATGGCTAGGAATAAGTTGATAAATGAAGCTGTGCAACGAGTGATCAACTCCATTATTAATCAGCTCTCTTTTACTTTGAATTGTCATGTTTTAGCTTGGAAAGCTTTGGATTTGCCTTCTCTGTGGAGGCCTCCTTCGCCTGGTACCCTTAAAGGCAATTTTGATGTGGCTATTAGAGGATCCTTTGCTGTTGCGGCGAGAGTGTTCAGTGATGATCGTGGTAACATCATTTTGGCAGCAACTTTAAAGCTCCACTCTCAGGATGTGCTTCAAGGGGAAACCTTGGCAGCCCTTTTGACAGTCTGGTTGGCCTCTTCTATTTCTAGGGGCTGCTTCCACCTTGAAGGGGATTCTCTTTTGGTAGTGTTAGCTATAAACAATCCTGCTGTTTTTTCCTCTTGGTCTTTTGCTAGTTGTATTTCGGATATTTCTTTATAACTTAATTCCTTTCAAAGTTGTTCTGCTTTGAAAGTGTCCCGATATGCTAATTGTCAAGCACATGCTTTAGCTCAATGGGCCACTACCAATTTTATTTTTGGAAGCATTTCCATAGGATCTCCTATCTTCTCGTTTATTCGGATCAGAAGTGGAAAAGATCCTCCCTTGTAGCATTTTTTCCCCACTCAATTAGAAAAAAAAAAAAAAAAAAAAAAATTCTTTAGGTTCTATAGTTTTTTTTTTTTACAACTCTAGGGCAAATCATCTCATTGAAATCACTCGATTGGAAGATATATAGATTCGAATAATAGCCACTTGTTTGGATTGATGCGTAAAAGTAAGTGTGACAATGTTGACCGTCCTTAAAATTGTTATGTTGACTCTAACTTCAGACCTTGAGCATTAATACTTAACCAAAAAGTTCGTTCTACTCAACGAAACCATTTATAACCATATATAACTATCTACTAACAACAATTGGTCTTCATGAAGTGGGTGCGTCTTTATGGTGATGTGAAAGGGCACTTTGACCTCTATGGCTCTATACATTTTTTTCTTCTCTCTCTTTTTTTTTTTTGGTTTACCACTTTTCAATTTGTTAACCAACAACTCAAAATATATAAAATATTTAAAATTACTCTCATTTTTTAAGAGATTACTTATAAAAAAAAAATAAAAAATTATTCTTGTTATAAAAAAAAAAATTCCTAGTTCAAATCTTTGAATAGTTCGGCTAGAAGTTACCCAAAATCTTTCTTAGTTCAAATGATTATATAGAAAGATCAGTTGCAATGCAACCATAGTATAGTGGTGTTTTTCCTGTGAAAATACGTCCAATTATTAATTAGCAGTTTCTCATGTTTGTTGGCGAGTAAATCCAAAAGAATTTTCTGTCTAAGTTCTCTTGCGAGATCCGGGAGATTCATAGATTATTTTTTATTTTTTAAATAACCGATCATCTTGATTTTATTAAATGATCGTGAAAACATAGCAAATTGTTCTAACAAACAAAATAATTAATATAGTTTAAAAATTTTTTTTTAATTAAATATTGTCTATGACATGTTTAATTGCAGCCTTGACTAAATTATAAGCCGCAGAATTAATCTCTCGAAAAAAGTGTACGATTTGTCAACTAAACAAAAAAATAATAATCAATTGGGTATCTGTCACCATCTGTCCAAATTTGCCGTGAGATTCATAGTTAATTCACATATTCAACAATGTATATGTGTTGTCATGCCCATTGTAAATATGCTTCATGTTATTTACAATTTATGTACATCATTAAATATAACATAATAAAATATAAACAATAAAAATGTAGAAATGCTATTCTGTTAGTCATGGGGATCACTTCTATTAATTACCATTCTTGTAATCATTAATTGTTTCCTTAAGCAAAGACAGCCGAATAGCTGACTTTATCGTAAATGGTATATCTAATATAATAGAATAATGAATGGCTCTAAAGAAGTTGTTTTTTTAAAATAATAATAATAATAATAATAACATCCCACTACTAGTGCATTTTAAATAAGAAAAAAATAAATAAATAAAAGCAAAAAGGGTCTATGATTTCATCCGTTTTTAGTTAGCTTTTTGTGGTATACAAATTAGTTAAAAACTTCATATGATAAGCACAAAAACACAAATAGTTTCCTGCAGTTTGACAAAAACCATCATAGTGCCACATTATCATTAATCATATATTACAACATGTGTCATTTACAATTAAAAAAAAAAATTAAAATAAAGTTAAGAGCTGTCAAGCCACCCTTTGCCCGGGGCCAATCCTCATGCAATTTCGGGGGCATGAAAAAAAAAATTATGACGAAAAGGAAAAAGGTTTAAATAAAAATGCACTGATGATCGCTTTTTGGTTGCAATTGGCATGCAATTTCGGGGGACATGAACAAAATTATGACAACAAGGAAAAAGGGTTAGACGCCATAACCTTTTCAAATTCCGAGATTAAGCCATAAATTTTAGCATCTTCGTGCCATCGTCAAACCAGTATAATTAAGTTCTATACCATATTGGGACTGTTAATTATATTGATTAATGTTCCTTAGTGTAATTATGCAATGCACATGTTTGATTATTACAAAAAGATAAACGGTCAAAATGACTATGTTTATGTGTTTTATGCTTATTGTGATTAAAGTGCTAAAACTGCCATAAATCAAGAAGATGCTCAGAAAATGAGGAAGAAAAAAAAAAAAAAAGACTTTTGGGCATATGACAAATTCAATAGTGACAGTAATTAATCATGAGATTATATTAATATAGTTTGTGGACGTAGTCGATCGGTGATTGTGTAAAAATAAAAGCAACGAATTCAATCAGCCTTTTATATCGTCCTGGTTTTGACACGTGAGACATGATGGAGATCGATCTGACTTTGTTCCACAAATTGGAATTGGATAAATATACATTTGAGACCAGTCTTTGACTTTTTGTTTATTTATTTATTTTTTTTATATTATTATTATTATAAATTATAAGAAATTATGGTCAAATCTGTGATTTTTATTCCTATGAGCGTGATAAATGTGCTCGGATCTAACAATCTATTCGTTTATCAAAATAAAAGTTAGATTGGCTTCTTGTTTGGTTTTGTAATTTTAGAAAGTGAGATTTAAAATTTAATTTTAAAATATGTGATTTAAAAATATAGTTATGTATTTGATAAAATAGTGGTTTGACCTAAAGATCGTAATCTGACCTTTAAAATCATGTTTGCATGCATCATCTTGCCTATAATTTGAAAACATAGATTTTTCTGCATTTTTAAACTGTTATTTTTGAAAAAACGTACTCTTGACTCGAAATTAATACTTGTTGCAATTTTATTTAAAAATGTATTGTTGACCTGCAAAATCGCATGACCAAACGAATTTATACTCATATAATTTGATGAAAAGGAAGACAAAGATTTGGGTCATTATAGGCGCAATAGAGATGAGACTTATTCCCATTAATCATGTTCACTAGCTTTCTACTACTATGCCATTAATGAGGTTTGGATCAGGCTATGATTTGATCCATCTTAAATGAGTGCTTCCGAATCCTCTACATTACTGGTACTACTATAATTTGTTATTATACCCGATTAGAGAGGACTTCTTCCCTATAAATTAAGATGAAGGAATATTATTAGGTCGAACTTGGGCTGATTTTACTTTTCTTGAATACCAAGAAAATTTGAAAAGAAATAAGTTTGGGAATCTATTTATTAATGATTTGATTTCCAAGAAAAAACTTTCAAAATAAACCAATGAAACTAATCATTTTCCAATGTTGGCCATGCTTTAAAATTAGTATATATGGAAGTATTAATCAATTCCACAAAGTGTCTTACATGCCGTATGCGTCATGCCAACAAGAAAACAATTTGAATTAGTCACACCACACAATTCGTAGGCACAATAATTTGGTTAACATTGTTAAATCAGTAACACTTTCTCTGCTTTCTCTTTCGCATGCCATCAAATTACTTTTCAACGCGCTGAATATTTAATTAAAATGAAAGGTCAATTATGAAGATAATGTTCAAATTTATAACTTTTACTCTTATACCATTACTAAATCACAATTTATTTAAAAAACTTAAACTAATAAAAATTGATAAACTTAACTAATAAAAAATATCAAAATTTATTAATGATTTATCTTAAATTTAATAGTAATTTTAAAAGTTGTATAATTTTAATAATAATAAAAAAATAAAAGTCTTATTTATAATATTGCTTGTATTTATGTAGTCATTGACTTATTGGTCATGACAAGATTAAAACAATAAAGATAAAAAAATAAAAATAAATAAAAAATAAAAAATAAATAAAAAAGAAAAGAAAAAAGAGGGAGATAAAAAATTAAAAAAAAACAAAAGCAAAAGCAGAATGTCACTGTCCACGGGACCACGGCGAATAGTTTTACTCTCTGCAAGTTGATAAATGATAACTGCAGTTTCTTTATATATATAATGAACAGTCAAAAGCTTGAAACTTGAAAGGGACAAAGCTCATGGACAATCAAAGCTTGTACATGCAAATGCAGTTAATAGCCACAGGTTATCCATTCTCTTACAGTTCTAGTTCTAGCTCTATTAATTTCTATCTATATAAATCATCTATCACATGTAATCAATGACAGTGGAAGATTTCTTTCTTTTCTTTTTTGTTTTTTTTCTTTTTCTGGGCAATGACATTGGAAGAATTGACATTTCTTAATGTCCATCTCCACGCATGCAATCATCATCTTTAAGACCATAATAATCCTGATTAAGTATCCTAGCAATGCCTACATTTCTTTCTTCTGATGGTTGTAGTAGGCCGTAAACCTATCTCTAGCTAACCACTCCTGCGGCGGCGGTTTCACATTTAATATCTAAGAAAATAGACAAGTATCCGTATGCGCACCAATTCTTCAAGCTTATCACATGCAGTACTTCTGCATAATTCTAATTCAAAAGGAATTTGAATTGGTCACAAGAAGCAATTTCTAATGATGCCGTCTGATGTATTTGTTTTTTGTTATCTTTGTTAATGACACATTAACAAACAATTTAAAACATAAAACAGTACACATCAAAACACAAAATATATTGTTACATTTATGTGATCGCCATTCAAATACTTTTTTAAACCAAAAACCAAAAGTATCCTCCGAAAACAAGTTAACAACTATACCCAACGTCTTCTAGAAACTTTTTTTTTAATGTTGAAATTTGTAGGAAAATATAATGTATAGGAAAATAGTCCAAGCAAGAGAGAGAAAAGTGAGACAAATAATTACTAATGGTTCGGTGTCAAACACCTAAGTCTACCACTCTGAATAGTCCTAAGGGTTATTACATTGTGTTCTCATTAATTTTTTGTTTACAATACAAAGGTCCTTATTAATTTATTGGGTAATGAGTAAATACAAATATGGTAATCAATTCTTTATGAGGATTTAATTATAAACCCCAAAAGAATTTGACTAGAATCAACCCTTGAATACATAATATTTATATATTAACCTAAGGACAGAAATTAGCTACAAACTGGTTGTAGCAATTAACTACAAACCAATCTAATAAAATGACATGTGTCCCTTAATATGTGAGAAACACATGTTTTTTTAATAGCATGTGCTTCTCACATGCTTTTTTTTAATAGCATTAATAAGAAACATGTGTTTCTCACATGTTAAGGGACACATGTCATATACCAACGTCTTCTAGAAACTTTTTTTTTAATGTTGAAATTTGTAGGAAAATATAATGTATAGGAATAATAGTCCAAGCAAGAGAGAGAAAAGTGAGACAAATAATTACTAATGGTTCGGTGTCAAACACCTAAGTCTACCACTCTGAATAGTCCTAAGGGTTATTACATTGTGTTCTCATTAATTTTCTTGTTTACAATACAAAGGTCCTTATTAATTTATTGGGTAATGAGTAAATACAAATATGGTAATCAATTCTTTATGAGGATTTAATTATAAACCCCAAAAGAATTTGACTAGAATCAACCCTTGAATACATAATATTTATATATTAACCTAAGGACAGAAATTAGCTACAAACTGGTTGTAGCAATTAACTACAAACCAATCTAATAAAATGACATGTGTCCCTTAATATGTGAGAAACACATGTTTTTTTAATAGCATGTGCTTCTCACATGTTTTTTTTAATAGCATTAATAAGAAACATGTGTTTCTCACATGTTAAGGGACACATGTCATTTATAGACTTGTTTGTAGTTAATTGCTACAAACCAGTTTGTAGCTAATTTCTGTCCTTAACCTAATATAGAATATATGAAAATATATTCTAACATTTTATATGACCAAGGGGATCAAAGGGGAAGGAGAATTTGAACCAATAACCTTCACTTCATGACGCGTAGTTTTCGGCTCCTTACGTTGTCTTTTAAAAACAGATTTGTGGAAGCAAGATAAGAGTCTAAGAGATTATACTAATGTCACTTTGAAAAGCATGTATACTTGTATTGCGAGTGGCGACAAGGTTTGGTAAGTCATGGTAAAACTATTGAGAATGCATTGTATGTGCCACTGATTTTTGGATGCAGAAAATATAAAAAAGAGAAGTATTGCTGTCAAATCTCATCATCATGGGGATTAAAATAGCAATTCCTTGACTAACTAAGGGATTGCTAATATAAAGAAAATCATAACTCAAAACGTCAGCAATACTCAGCCGATACTATCCAAATCATTTGACTGGCCCTTCCCGTGTCTCTGCAATTATCTCCCAGAGGTGCATGCAGCATGCGACCCATTTTCTTCCATACGCGGCTTTCATGCGTCCTTTGAATTTTTCAGTTTATTTTTGGAATCAAATTTAATCCTTGTATTTTTATGTGATGTTAATTTAATTCTTAAGTTTTTAATTTTGACAATTAAATTCTTAAATATTCTTCTAGTTTCAAATCAATTCTTTCAACAACCTACTGTCCAATTAATTAACGGTATACCACATCTGATTGTTAGGTGGCTCTCGTTGACATGTTATGTGCCAATTCTACCATCACTAGTGGTGGCCGACGACCTTTTTTTTAAAAAAAAAAATATAATATATATATATATATTAATCTTTTTGTTTTTTATTTAAGATATATTTGTAATTTAAAATAATTATATCATATAACACATACGGTTAGCAAATGACATGTCAACAATAACTATGTAACAATAATTGATTGGTCTATTTGAAACAAGGTAAAAATCTAACGATAGATATCAAAAAAAAAAAAAAAAAAAAGACGAGTTTTGCAGGCGGTTTGCCCACCCTTGAGTAAAAAAAAAGAGTAATAAAATTTATAGATAAAAATTAAGATCAACTAATTTAATTAAATGAGTCAAACTTTTCACTAATTAGGCATTAAGTTTGTATCCGATTTACTGGACGTGTAGAAAATTACAAGCCCCTCTTAGTTGAAGCATTGGGCTCCCCTCTTAGTTTGGCCTTCAACCAAATCATTATACCCATGACCACTTACCCACGAATGGTCAGAGAACTAACGTAGACCCTAAATGCTAAAGTCTAAATTCATGCAATTTGCAAAAGTCTACTAAAAAAAATCATGCAAATTGGATAATAAAGTTTTCATAGATGGAGGCTTCAAGTTTCTAATCATGCAAATTGGATAATAAATTATATACCAACCACGCATTTAGCCAGTACTTCAAACAATCACGCATGAAATAACAAGTATGAATAAGAAAATGTGAAAAATAAAGGGAAAAATTAAATTTAGTCTTTAGGGTTTTATGCGATTTCAATTTAATCGTTAAATTTTCAATGTTGACAACTATGTCCAGGTCGGATTGCATATCAGGTTTTATTTTTATTTTTTCAAAGTATGGGTATTACCTAATCTGACCCGACCCGTGTAAATGGAATATTGGTACAAAACCATATTTTTCGCATTTTACCCTAATTCCCTAACTCTATTGGTATAAAACCATATTTTTCACATTTTACCCTAATTCCCTAACTTTCAGACTCTCACTCTCAGTCACTCTTCTTCTCTCCTTCTGTAGCTTTTTCTCCTTACTCTTCTTTTCTCTTCTTCTCGCCTTCTTCCGTAGCCTTTTCTCCTTCTCTTCTTTTCTCTTCTTCCCTCCTTCTGTAGCTTTTTCTCCTTCTCTTCTTTTCTCCTTCTTGTCTCCTTCTTCCGTATCCTTTTCTCCTTCTCTTCTTTTCTCTTCTTCCCTCCTTCTTCCGTAGCCTTTTTTCTCCTTCTCTTCTTCTCTCCTTCTTCCGTAGCCTTTTGTCCTTCTCTTATTTTATCCTTCTCTGCCACGTGCACCCTATCCCGCGGCCACACCATCTCGACGTCTTGTCACTTAAGTCACGATCTTATAAAATCTAATTTATCAAATATGATATAATGATCGAAAAATATTGATCCGCCCCCTCCTCACCCCGCCATACCCGATACCTGCCGGTTATTGATTAGTAATGTTGGATATCGGGTAGGCATTTTCAAATGCCTCGGGTCGGGTATCGGATATCCTCAATATCTGGCCCGTGCCTACCCCTATCCATATCTCAACACGATCCGAATCTAACACGCGATATAAAAGCTGACAATTTTTTACACGATTCGCAAACCCGGCATGATTCCAACACAAAATTAACAGATTAAAGTTGAGTGTTTTGGCCCCTTTAATATAATGGGTCGGATTATGATCAATCTATATAGTCTTATACACATGGCTCGACACAACCCGAACCCGACACACGAATATGAATCTCCATCCCCTTGCTGCAAGTGCCAACCATACCCTCTCTCATTTTTAAGAACTTCAGACAAGAAAATCTTAAGAACAAGAAAACCTCAGGGACTAACAAAAATAACTTTAAAACTAAAGGTAAATGTGGAATTGTTGAAAAGCTGAAGGCGGACCAACATTTTGTGAATACAAAGGAAACTTAAACTGCAAACTGATTAAACTTTGCCATCATGAATAATAATTACCTTTAACCATATTATAGGATCAGGAAAAAAAAAATCAGTAAGGACCACTGGCTTTCAACTGGATGGCTAGCCCTGCCAAAGCTTTGCCCTTTTGTTACTGGAACACAATTCCAGGCTCTAGTTCCCCTAATTCTCTCGTACCTCATGTTGCTCTTCACACTACAAAAAATTGGCTCATTAACAGCCACTTTTTTTGGCCGCTAATAAACATTTTATGGCCCCTGTTGATCAATAGCAGCCACATTGGGCATCTGATGTGGTGGCTGCTGAAAGTTGGACGCTGATGATCATCAACAGCCACTTTTATTATGGCCGTTGATGATCACTTAACAGCAGCCAAAAAAGTGGCCACTAATGATAAAATCGGGGATGCTGAAATTCTATGAAACTGGAAGTGGAAGTGGCTGGTAATAATAAAACATCAACAGCCAAATTAGTAAGTCTTTCAAAAATGGCAACACTCTGACCTTAAGGGAGCTTACTCAGTATCACTTTGATTTGAAAGGGTGGGAGGGATAGGCAATAAGGACTCCAGCTTTGGCATGCTACATGTCATATCTTCATTGCAAAACCTAGATGAACATAAATTCCATATAGAAGCAGTGAGAAAAGACCGTTGTTAATGACCTAATGGAGGACATAACTCAAAATAAAGCAAAATGGCACAACACAATTCATGCAACCAACCTAATTTAGCTTGGATTAAGGCTGAGTTGAATTGAGTAGACGGCCTCATGGACCTGCCTGTGTGCTTAGCTTATATCACAAAGAAATGGGAGAAACCCTAGTTTGCTTTCTCTCAATCCCTGATCCTGCATTGATAACTATTAAAACTTGCATGCTTTCCCACGCCTTTCAAACCATTCAGAAACCAGTAAGGCACCGCAGTTCTAAGTTGCAGATTAAATAACCAGGGCAAATTTATAACCAACATTACCTCTGAAGTTGGCATTGCACAGTTGGCGTGAAATCAAAACAATTGGAAATTGGATATCATGTCCACTGTGCAATATCCATTGCAAAGTATACTTCGTTGCATAAAGAAATATAACAATAATAATTGAAAAAATACAATGAGCATATACAAATTTACACCCATGTGAAAGCTACTGTTAAGTCTTAAACATGAGTTGAATAGTAACAAAGGATTTGGCAAGAAAAGGCAAAAAGGATGAAAGAGCATTTAAATAAAATAGATTAAGACATTTGAAGGGCCAAAGACAATATACTCTAATCTGGAAACAATAACACAAAGTAATATACCTCTACAGTCACTTGATTGTCAACTCTTCATAATTGAGTGCAAGTCAGAGTGGTTAAACTCTCTACTCCACCATTCCTTGATTCAAAGTCCCCTGTCGGACAAGCTAAATGTGTATAAACTTCATAATTTCAAACTCTCATCATAAAAACTCACAAGTTTTATCCAGTATTAAAGTAACCTCACCTAGTCACCTTCATCATAAGCAATTAAATATGTCCATATCCATGAATTTCAATGACATAGCTCAATGTACTACATTGCCAAAAAGAAATGAAGAATGCAGAAAGAGAACAAATCTCACCATCAATATATATCTAGCATGCAGCCAAATGAACTCGGTGTCACTACAAACACAAACAGCTAAACAGTTAGAATTTATCATCTGGAACAAATCCCCTTTGCAGCATTAATTTCATCGTGGCACCGAAATGCCTCCTTCAGGTTGTTCTGGCTCACATGTCCATTTATCAATTAAGTTTTATACCATATTGGGACTGTTAATTATATTGATTAATGTTCCTTAGTGCAATTATGCAATGCATATATTTGATTATTACAAAAAGATAAACGGTCAAAATGACTATGTTTATGTGTTTTATGCTTATTGTGATTAAAGTGCTAAAACTGCAATAAATCAAGAAGATGCTCAGAAAAAGAGGGGAAAAAAAAAAATTTGGGCATATGACAAATTCAATAGTGACAGTAATCATGAGATTATATTAATTTAGTTTGTGGACGTAGTCGATCGGTGATTGTGTAAAATAAAAGCAACGAATTCAATCAGCCTTTTATATCATCCTGATTTTGACACGTGAGACACATGATGGAGATCTGACTTTGTTCTACAAATTGGAATTGGAGAAATATACATTTGAGACCAGTCTAAAGTTCATACAACTTAGGGGGTGTTAGTCTTTGACTTATTTTTATTATGGTCAAATCTGTGATTTTTATTCCTATGAGCGTGAGAAATGTGCTTGGATCTAAAAATCTATTCGTTTATCAAAATAAAAGTTAGATTGGCTTCTTGTTTAGTTTTGTGATTTTAAAAAGTGAGATTTTAAAAATTGTAATTTTAAAACGTGCGATTTGAAAATATAATTTTTAAAAACGCAGTTATGTGTTTGGTAAATAATGGTTTGACCTTAAAAATCGTAGTATGGCCTTTAAAATAATGTTTAAATGCACCTTATTGCCTATGATTTGAAAACATATATTTTTCTGTATTTTCAAATTGTTATTTTTTAAAAAACGCACTTTTGACACGAAATTAATAGTTGTTGCAATTTTGTTTAAAAACGTACTTTAGACCTGCAAAATCGCATGGCCAAACGAACTTATACTCTCATATGATTTGATGAAAAGGAGGACAAAGATTTGAGTCGTTATAGGCGCAATGGAGATAAGACTTATTCCCGTTAATCCTGTTTACTAGCTTTCTACTACTATGCCGTTAATGAGGTTCAAATCAGGCTATGATTTGATCCATCTTAAATGAGTGCTTATGAATCCTCTACATTGCGGGTGCTACTATAATTTGTTATTATGCCCAATTAAAGACTTCTTCCTTATAAATTAAGATGAAGGAACACTATTAGGTCGAACTTGGGCTGATTTTACTTTTCTTGAATACCAGTAAAATTTGAAAAGAAATAAGTTTGGGAATCTATTTATTAATGATTTGATTTCCAAGAAAAAACATTCAAAATAAACCAATGAAACTAATCATTTTCCAATGTCGGCCATGCTTTAAAATTAGTATATATGGAAGTATTGATCAATTCCACAAGTGTCTTACATGCCGTATCCGTCATGCCAACGAGAGAACAATTTGAATTAGGCACACCACACAATTCGTAGGCACAATAATTTGGTTAACGTTGTTAAATCACTAACACTTTTTCCGCTTTCTCTTTCGTGTGCCATCAAACTACTTCTTAACACGTTGAATATTTAATTTAAATGAGAAGTCAATTATGAAGACAATATTTGAACTCATAACTTTTACTCTTATACCATTGTTAAATCACAACTTGTCTAAAAAACTTAAACTAATACAAAATGATAAACTTAACTAATAAAAAATGATCAAAATTTATTAATAATTCATCTTAAATTTAATAATAATTTTAAAAGTCACATCACTTTTAAAAATAATAAAAAATAAAAATCATACTTATAACATTACTCGTATTTATATAGTAATTGACTTACTGGTCATGACAAGATTAAAACAAAAAAGAAAAAAAAAAAAAAAAAAGGAGATAAAAAATTAGAAAAACAAAAGCCAAAGCAGAATGTCATTATCCACGGGACCACGTACAGCGAATAGTTTTACTCTCTGCAAGTTGATAACTGCAGTTTCTTTATATATATAATGAACAGTCAAAAGCTTGAAACATGAAAGGGACAAAGCCAAAGCTTGTACATGCAAATGTT
>FXXK01000224.1:320067-509631 GCA_900184695.1 Betula pendula | reverse complement strand
GAACCCAATGTTTGGGTATATTCAGTGACAACCACTGAAGGAGTAAGCATTGCCTCTTAATGCTTTTATTACCATAAGGACTTCCATTTTTTTTTTTTTTGGAGCATCAATGACGACTTCATACACCATGCATGTTCTTCTCTCAAAACCACCACCAACCTGCATGTGCAACAACTCTGGTGAAGACCCATGGGTGTATGCCCTTGTAGCTTGTGAACCAAAAGCCATGCCAGCAATATTAAATATTTGTTAACCAAACCGAAACAATCAATTTCTTTTTTTTTTTAAAAAAAAAAGATATTTCCATCCATCTGTAAGTATTTGTAGTTTTTGTTTCCTTTTTTTCTCCCTAGCCCTAAAGAGGCATGCCCTTCATCTTAAATTCCACAAATCTCTGCTATCAAATATTGAAACTATCATCATTCATCAATAATAAAACTACTATCTATTAGACATATACATTAGTTTCCAATAAACTAATTGTTAAATTAAATCTAGAAAAGAAAAAAGAAAAAGAAAAAGAAAACCTCCATTTCCTTGAAATAGCAAGCAAACGATCCATGAGGAACTTGCGAAAAAAAAACCAACATGTCAATTTAGGGCAGATGTTATTGGTGCATTGTTCATCTACAGTATACGATTGTTCTCTTTTTGTGCAAAGTTAGTACTAAAAATCAAGGGAAAAAAGAAAAAGGAGCTATAATGTGTAATTCAATAAACCAAAGCAATATTAGAGAAAATCTGCAGATATTCAACCATATAGTTAGGACTTACATCTTTAGAAGGAATCAAGACATTTTCATCAAATCAATGGAGTAGAATTGAGGATAAATATTACGTAGAAAAAGAGAATAAAAATGAAGTTTACTATCATAGCCAAAAATAGAGAAACAAATTAAAGCCCAACCCTTTAGTATAGCAGACAATGAATTTCTACATTTATAATGTAAGCGAATTTTTTTTGTATAGTGACCCCCTGGTGTGCTGTATGTTTGAACTTCTCTGTTTGCTTATCTAGCAAATCTTTTTCAGCACATACCTAAAAAGAAAAAAGAGTACATAATCAACAAAATAGAAGTTAAAAACACAGCTTTAAGCAAGTTACTGAGTCTGGATAGGATATAGTTCGTACAATCAAACACAGAAATCTTGAATACTTAGTTTTCCTTTCCTGGGAAGTCAATTCCCAGGATGTGAATTATGATAACATTGCATTCAATCATTATCAATCAAACAAATTAGTTTCCGGAACTGGGTTTTTGAAAATCATCTTGTGGGTTGATTAGTTTTCAGACAAAAAAAAATCAGTTAGCTTTCAATGATCTAGCTGATTAGAACCACATAATTGATGAAATTAAGTTAAAGAAACAAACTAGGTCGGAAGATTCTTTTACTTCTTTTTCTCAATCTTATTGAGAACAAGAAAAACAGCTCCGAACGCTCCTCTTCCTATCTGCTCTATCACTTGGTAGTTGTCCATCTTCAACTTTGTATCACCACTGTCTATCTCCATGACCACTTTCAGTAGCTGAAAGGTAAATATTGCAGCAAGTCTACCTTGGAGGCAGATCCAAATAGTTAATATCAACTAAATTTGTAGCCAACCTAAAATCAAAGACATAATTGAATAGCCACCAAAAAAGAAAAAAGGAGGCAGAAATCATGAGTTTATACCTTGGTTACTGAGTAGAATTCTTACGAGGACGACTCTCGAGAGTCTGAGACTCCTGAAGTTCCAGAAACTATGAGGGCTCTTATAGATAATACCTACGTTAGCATTCAAAGAGAAATGTATTAAATAGAGGACCAACATAAATTCCAATATCTATACAAATGGTTAGGACTTACATTACGTGTTTAGAAGGAAACACTTCAATACCAAAGTTCACTCTTTAATTAAAAGCTCCCAAGCTTCATTGACAAGTACTGCAAAATCCAGTAAACTTTATAAGGCTCAACTCCAACTAAGGGATCATAGGCAAGTCGCTTTCCATTGTCACCGAGGACTAACAAAACGATTGTAGATTTACATTTCACAACAAAGAGAAAAAAACAATTAGACAGAGATCAGAGCACGTAGGCAAAATGGTATGTTCAAACTCAAATGGCAAAAACAAGGATTACTAATTATAAAAGAGAATTTAAAACAAACAGAAAAAAATTTCACCAAAAACTCTAAAAAACAAATCGAGGGAATCAAAAACCCAAAGACCAAAATCAACGAGACAATAAAATACTCAGAAACAGAGGCCAAAAAAATTGAAATATTGAACAAGAAATAACGTGAACTATGGAGAAAAAATATTGGGCTTACCATGGACAGGAGGAGAGAAATGAAAATAACTTCTGCAAGGAAGATCAGAAAATGTTGGGGATTACCGAATCTGAAAATGAAATTATCATCCTCTTGTCTCGCCCGTTATTTTTCTGAAAACAAAATGGATTAGGTAGATTTTTCTAACTCTTGTACTCCCTGTGTAGCGACTCAAGGGGATGAATAAAAAATCGCTCCTCTCTGTCTCGCCTTCTTTTTCATAAAAGAAAATCCGGTTAGGTAGATTTTTTTACAAACAGAGACAAAAAAAAAAAAAATGGAAATGCTGAGCAAGAGAAAAACGTGAACTATGGAGAAAAGAAAATTGGGGCTTACCGTGGGTGATTGTAGAGGAGGAGAGAAATTATGACAATTGAATTTTGGCCCTTTATCTCAGTGTTGTCCCTTTAGCGACCGACAGCACCGAATTTTTTGCCGAAAATTCAGCCGGAGCAGAGCGCGACGCACACACGCGGTGGAGAAAAGGTTGGGAACGAGTGGAATGTGCCGGTGAATGAGGTGGTGTGGCGCGTGTACGAAGGAGAAGGCTAGAGCAGAGCAAATCAGGCTCCCAAGTTGAAGATAAGAAGAAGAGAAAAAAGAGAGAAGAAAAGGGAAGAAAAGAGAGGAACTGGAAAAAGAAAAAAAGAAAAGCAATAAATGATTCGGACGTTCAAGACTTCAGAGTCTTTCTTCTTCCTTTTTTTTTTTCCTTTTTTTTTTTCCTATTGATGCCTCCACGTTTAGGGTGAGGAATGACTTTTATTATGAAAAGATAAAAAGGAAGAAAATAAAATCATTTATTCCTCGCCAATAAAGTTGGGTTAATAAAGGAATGAAGGGTAAAATAGTCATTTAAGGGGGACAACAAAATACTACATTAAAAGACTTATGAAATGACGAAAAAACATGTGAAAAACTCCTTATTTCCAGCAAAACAAGCTGAGTCATTAACTTCAAAAATGGCAACACTCTGACCTTAAGGGAGAGCTTACTCAATATCACTTTGATTTGAAAGGGCAGGAGGGATAGGCAATAAGAACACCAGCTTTGGCATGTTACATGTCATATCTTCATTACAAAACCTAGATGAACAGGAATTCCATATAGAAGCAGTGAGGAAAGACCATTGTTAATGACCTAATGGAGGACATAGCTCAAAATAAAGCAAAATGGCACAACACAATTCATGCAACCAACCTAATTTAGCTTGGATTAAGGCAGAGTTGAATTGAGTAGACGGCCTCATGGACCTGCCTGTGTGCTTAGCTTATATCACAAAGAAATGGGAGAAACCCCAGCTTGCTTTCTCTCAATCCCTGATCCTGCATTGATAACTATTAAAACTTGCATGCTTTCCCATGCCTTCAAACCATTCAGAAACCAGTAAGGCACTGCAGTTCTAAGTTGCAGATTAAATAACCAGGGCAAATTTATAACCAACATTACCTTTGAAGTTGGCATTGCACAATTGGCGTGAAATCAAAACAATTGGAAATTGGATATCATGTCCACTGTGCAATATCCATTGCAAAGTATACTTCATTGCATAAAGACACATAAAAATAATAATTGAAAAAATACAATGAGCATATACAAATTTACACCCATGTGAAAGCCACTGTTAAGTCTTAAACATGAGTTGAATAGTAACAAAGGATTTGGCAAGAAAAGGCAAAAAGGATAAAAGAGCCAAAGACGACATGCTCTAATCTGGAAACAATAATACAAAGTAATATACCTCTACAGTCACTTGATTGTCAACTCTTCATAATTGAGTGCAAGTCAGAGTGGTTAAACTCTCTACTCCACCATTCCTTGATTCAAAGTCCCCTGTCGGACAAACAAAATGTATAAACTTCATAATTTCAAACTCTCATCCATAAAAAATCACAAGTTTTATCCAGTATTAAAGTAACCTCACCTAGTCACCTTCATCATAAGCAATTAAATATGTCCATATCCATGAATTTCAATGACATAGCTCAATGTACTACATTGCCAAAAAGAAATGAAGAACGCAGAAAGAGAACAAATCTCACCATCAATATATATCTGGCATGCAGCCAAATGAACTCGGTGTCACTACAAACACAAACAACTAAACAGTTAGAATTTATCATCTGGAACAAATCCCCTTTGCAGCATTTCATCGTGGCACCGAAATGCCTCCTTCAGGTTGTTTTGGCTCACATGTCCATTTATCAATGAGGTGTATGTGAATCTATCAGGATTTACACCTTTCTCAATCATCTTTTGCAATAATAGTTCAGCCTCTTTCATTCTACCTTGTCCACAAAACCCATTCAAAATTACATTATACGTAATAAAGTCAGGCAATAGCCCTTGTTTCTCCATCCTCTTAATCAAATCAAAAGCTTTGTCCATATTCTCTTCTTTTACATAACCATTAATAAGAGTGTTATACGTAATGCTATCAGGAACAACTCCTTTCAACATCATCTTGCTCAAGAAGTCATCTGCGTTTAATACATTACCTGACCGGCAATAGCCCTTTATAATAGTGTTGCAAGTCACCAGAGAGGGTCTGATACCTTTTTCAACCATCTCATCCCACAACCTGAAAGCCTCAGATACATATCCCATAATACAAAATCCATTAATGAGAATGCCATACGAGATGTGATTGGGATAAATCTTTCTAGAGATCATATCACCCCATAACTCCTCAGCTTTCTCCATTTCACCTACTTTGCAAAACCCATCAATTAATGTATTGTATGTCACAATGTCAGGCTTCAGATTCCTCTGAGTCATTGTCTCAAACAAATTAAGTGCTTTATTCATATTCCCATCCTTACAATATCCATTAATGAGGGTGGTGAAAGTGTAGAAATCAGGAAAGACACCCTTTTCGACCATCTCATTGAAGAGCTCATCTGCATCAGCAAGCATCTTCCCCCTGCACAACCCATTCAAAATAGTGTTGTATGTAACCACATCCATAGCACAACCATGCTGTAGCATTTCATCCCGCATCTTCAAAGCCCCCGACATTATGCCGTTTTTACAATACCCATCTATAAGAATAGTATAGATCACATTATCCGGAACCAAGCCAGTTTTCTTCATATTTCTAAAATGCACTAATGCCTGATCAAGATGACCATTCCTCATAAAAACCCCAATAAGTGAACTAAAACTAACTAAATCAGGACCAACACCACGATGTGACATTTCATTAAAAATCTCTTCAGCTTCTAAAATATTATCGTTCCTACCACTCTCCACAAGCAGTGAGTTATAAGTAGCAGTATCAGGACTCAACCCATTGTGCAGCATTTCACCCAAGAATTCCTTTGCTCTTCCATACTTTCCCTTCTTACACAAACCATTTATGATAGCATTATAAGTGAAAAGGCCCGGTTTCAACCCCTTACCTGGCATTGAGTTCAGTATCTCAAAAGCTTCGTCCAAGAGCCCTTCACGACAATATCCACTGATAAGTGTATTATGAGTCACAATATCTGGAAAAACCCCCTTCTCTTCCATATCCGATAAGAACAACCTAACATTATCAATTTTTCGATCTTTACACAATGCGTTAACCATAATATTGAGCGTATAGACATTCAAATCAATCCCACTCCTAACTACTTCCCCATATACCTCCCATGCCAAATCAACCCACCCTACCTTCACAAGCCCACCTAGAAGACTATTACAAGCATTGATAGAAACACAAAACCCTTTACTTCTCAACGCCCGAAACGCCTCCGACCCCTCCCTTAACTTCCTAGCTTGCACGTAAGTCCTAATCAACAAATCAAAAACCGACGAATTCGACCCGAAATAGTCACATTCCGATGCCAAAGACTCAACAATCTCAACCCTTGACACGCCACTCTTCCTAATCATTCTAAGAATGAAAGATTGCGCATCCGATAGCCTCCGGCTACGCACCAAAACGTGAATTATTGCACTCAAAGATTGAGATGAATGCTTAAGATTTGGACAATTCAACACAATTAAGTCAATAAATCTCAGACCCAGTTGCAAATTTTCACGGCAACGGTAAAGAACTTCAAATACAACCAAAGGGTTTAACCGAAAGAGATAACTGCGCAATGAGTTCGGATTACCTTGCTTTAAACTGAACAAAATCTTTTCCAACAAGAAAGAATCTGATAGAGGAGGAGTTGATGAAGCCGGTTCTTCGCGGGTTTGGAGGGTTCTGAGGCCATCGTTAACGTCAGGGTTTGGAGGAGAAGAGAAGGAATGAGGCCTGTCAGAATAAGCTAGGTCGTGGAATGAAGGTTTTGTGATGGTTGTGAGGGTTCTGAGAGTGGGTTTTGGGGAAAGTAGTTTTTGAGTGGCCATTTGAAAGTGAGAGTTGCTTTGGTTTCTTTGGATTTCAATGCTGCACAGAAAGAACTGAGAACCAAAGCCCAAGGACTCTGGTTTTTTTTCTTGGTTATGGAAGCCCTTCTAATTTTGTGATTTTCCAATTGAGCCGAGTTGTATTTTTGTAAAAGACCAATCTAATAATACATTATTATTATTATTATTATTATTATTATTATAACTAATATTTTGCATTTTACTAGGTGGTATCTTCAATTTACCTTTAAATTAATCTTAATTAAAAAGGAAAAAAAAATTAATAAAGAATTTAACATGCTACTTCAACTGAATATACTCGAATAATGTAAAATAGCTTATCATTCTTATTATTATTGTTGTATGTTTTTTTTTAATGCAAACTAGGGAAAGAACACAATCAATATAAGCCAAGCTAATATCCCCTTCCCTTTCCATGTAGGGGTGAGGAAAAAAAAGAAGAAAAAATGCAAAATTAATTTTTGTGTTGGATTTAATTATAAATTGCTCAATGCGATATTAAAGTGGACTCAGATGTCCATGTGGTATGTCAAAAAAATAGTTTAGTTTTTAGAGTCAAATTCCGTTAAAATATTTGATAGATTATGTTAAGTATCACGTCAATATCAATAAAATCATAACACATGTCATTGTTAACAAAAAAATATAAATATGTAAAACTAAAAAACTAAGTTTTTTTATTTTCATTTTTAAAACAAAAGGGTTGGTGAGTGGCTGCAGCCTGCCGACAACCACCCCTACTTCAGGGTTGGCTTATGGGCCACCCCAAATGTGGCTGAAGATGGCGTTGGGCCATCCAACACCCGTTTCCTTTTTTCTTCTTCTTTTTTTTTTTTTGGTTATAAAAAAAAAAAGACTTTTAGTTTTATATATTTATATTTTTTTTATTAAGAATGACACATGTGGTGATATTATTGGTGCTGACGTAGCACCTAATATAATCTATCAAATATTTTAACAGAATTTGACTCCAATGACTAAATTTTTTTTTTTTTTGCATATCACAGAGATCTCTGGGTACACTTTGATACCACAATGGGCGATTTGTAATTTAGGCCAACCACAAGGATTGGTTTTGCTATTTTTTTTTTAAAAAAAAAAAACCTAAGCTAAATAGGAGAGAGAAGAGCCATGCAAAAGAGAGGAAAAAGCCACAAGCAAGACGAGCCCGACGGCATAATGCATTTAATGTGTTACCACTGCCTGTAATCTAAAGGACATGTACACATCAAGGAAGAATTAGGGTTCTCTCTATTTCATTTGAAATGAAAATAAGCCGATTAGTATAAGTTAGGGTAAAATTGTCAAAAAAAAAAAAACAGCAAAAAAAAAAAGAAAAAAATTGAAATGTCACTTATACTAATCTTTCCATCAGGGAATGCAACCTATTAAATATCGTATCGTTATTCACCTTGGGAAGTTAAACGATTTAACTTCTCTGTACATTTTTCGTGTGAAGTCCCTCCAGTTTTTCACTGAAGATGGACTTCAATAGAATATGATATAAAATATCATATCATATTCTGCCCTACATTTCTCGTGTGAAGTCTCTCAAGTGTTTCACTGATTACCATGGAGGCGGTGATAGGCGGCAGTGAAGGGGAACTGTGGCGAGGGGAAATTTTTTTTTGGGCAATTAGGTTTAGACTTTAGGGTTGTTCGAATGAGGAAGCAAGAGAAATGATTCTTCTATTTAGAACCATTTCCCTAGACAAAATGGTGGCGTTTTGGGATGGAAAAAAAAGAAAAAATAGAAAAATAAAAAACAAAACAAAAACAAAAATACTACCGCCCAATTGTTCAAATTTAAAATAATAATAATAAAAAATTATAAAGATTTTCGTTTTAAAAATTATTTTTTTTAAAAAAAAAATTATTATTATTAATAATTTAAAAATATTGTCACAATTAAAAATTTAAAAAGATATTATCGATTAGGTAGTCGTTTGAAAAAAATACGTAAACTATATATTATATAGAGAGAGAGAGAGAGAGAGAGAGAGAAAAAAAAAAAAGTAGTTGGAGACAAATAATATTCGCACCCTTGGCTACCCATATTCCACCCGCATATGAGTAGACAAAGAATATGATATCTGCCTTCTCGGCTTCTCGGCTTCTCGGGGTTGTAGAGCTAAACATACACTATAACTATAAGTTATAACCCAATCGAACGGGCAATTGGCAGAGGTGGGCCAATTTTCCAATTTTTAACGGCCCGTAATAGAAGCCTACATTTTACGAGTAAAAGATCAAATTTTTTTTTTTTTTTTTTTTTTTTTTTTTTTTTTTTGTAACAATAAAGATGATTTGAAACCTAATAGTAATAAGGAAGTGTTAAAACATCTACTAAAAAATTTTTTAAGAGATTAATTAACATTTTTTTTAAAAAAATTAAATAAAAAATATTAATTAATCATCTAGAAGGATTTCTAGTAGATGTTTAAGCTTTTTTCTATAGTAATAAGTTGCTTAAAAAGAAATTGTATTGTATATGTTTTCCTATCCGAGTAGTGTTAGAACATCTACTAGAAATATTTCTAGGGGATCAACTAGCATTTTTTTTTTTTTAAATCAAGTGGGGCCCATCTCTTCATTTTCTAATAAATATTTAAGTATTTTCCTATCCAATATGGTATATTGTTAAGGAAAAGGCTTATTCACTTTCTAGAGGTCTCTCTAGGGGTCCTTCTAGAATTTTTTTTTGAAATTTTTTTAATCAAATTGGGGCTCACTTCTCAATGAAAGGGGTGGGCCCCAATTTGATTAAAAAGATTAAAAAAATTATAGAAGGATCTTTAGAGGGACCTTTAGAAGGTACTCTAGCAAATCCCATTTGTTAATGATCATATGGATTTTTTTTTGTTATCAAAATATTAATCAAGAATCTTTTTTTTTTTTAAACCTTGTTTGTTTAAACAAAAAACAATGACAAAAAAAAAAGAAAAGAAAAAGATAAAGAAAGAAACCTTGAAGACGGATAAAGTTTTTCTTCATACTAATTTATCAAACTATTTTATTAAATTCACATATATTTTTAAAATACGAATTTATTACATAAATTTTTAATAAAATTAATAGAATATGTGAAAACGCAGCTGACAATCAGGACATATATAAGTTTAATCAGCTTTAAGAAAACTTGCCCCATTTTGTGTCCAAAAAAGAATGTTGTTGAAATACCCAAATCCAAACAGATATGGAAACGAAATTCAAAATAGGTCCCTACCATTCAAAAAGATGTTGTTAATGGGTTTTGCTTTTTGAGCCAACGGAATCCAGAACTTCTAGAGAGAGAGAAGGAATCCCCAGGACTTCACACACCATGGAAGGTAATCTGTTTTGTTTTCTCAATTTGGAATCATATCAACGTTTTGGGTTTCCATTTCTGATTGATTTTTGTGAATTGCTTTGGGTTTTTTTTTTCCCTGCATTAGATGTGTAATTGAATTCTGGGATATTGAAGTCTTTGCATGAACAGGCAAATTGTTGTAATGATGGAGGTAATGCCCAGATTGTGAATTTGGGAAATTTCCCTTCTGGCCTCTTGGTCCCTACCAGTTGATGGCGAATTTTCGTGTTTGTTTCCTCACATTTTCTTGGAACCAAATGGGGCATTAGTTTTTCTTCCCCTCTTTTTTTTTTTTTGTCAAATTCCTTTCACAATGGCCTTGAGTTTGATGGTTTTCTTCCGATTAAAATTATTGATCACTATCTTTTGGAAATTTTGTTATTTGGATGCTTTGATCTTAATGGTGCTTGTTTGGTTGTGTTTAAGATGGGTTTTTCTCTTTCTCGTTAACTGTTTACAAGTAAGCATTGAATGTACTGTAAAAATAATAAACTTAAATATTTTTTCCATGTGCTTGGAGTGTTTATTTTGCTTCAATTGTAAATCGTCTTATGAAGGCAGTCGATGTGGTCTTCTCAAATGTTTGATTGTGAAGTGTTAAATCAGGCACGATCATATGATTGCAAACCTCATTTTTGGACTGTATGGTATGATTTTATTGTACAGAAATGGAGGAACCTGGTTACGTAGTTGAGTTTTTGAAGAATTAGGTAAGTGTAGCCAGTATACATAAACTTTGGGAAGAGAACATACTTATGCAAGCATAAGATTAAGACGACAATGGCATTATAAAATAAATGTCATGATTAATTATTCTATTTAAAACGCTTGTAAGATTTTGCTGTGATGCATCTGATTGCGACCTACATGCATGTAGTGGAAGACATGATTTTGCATGTAATTTATCAAGATGCTTTATTTTCAAGAAACAAAATAAAGTGAAGAGAAAATAAGTTGATGTAACCACAATGGTAAGCGAAGTGAGAGACAAGCTTACAAGTACCTTGGAGTATGGTGCTGCTACATGCCTATGGTTGCATATTAGTATACAGATTTAGTTTTTTGGTATTAGGACCAAAATGTTTGATAAAAACTTTTCTTTATTGGTACCAATTTGTAAACTTCACTACTTTAGTCATTCCGTTTCATCTGTGACTGTTAATTGAAATGGAAAGAGATGGAATCAACAAAACGAACGAAGAATTCAAAGAAAAAAAAAATGGTTTGGAACTGTTGCCGAAATCACTCAATAAAGCAGCTAGGCCATTCTCTAATTCCAAAAAGTCAAGCCACCATTCTTCAGTGATGAGCTCTAGCGAACAAATCTTATGTGTTTTTTCCAGAGATAAATGTCGTTCCACTAGAACAAGTCCACTGTGAGCCGAGCAAACTAAATTACTCAACTGCGTGAGCAAAGGGAGGAGCTCTGAGAATGTTATTTTCTTGTTGCCGAAAGCACTCCATTTGATGTTGCAGAAAGTCCATGAAGTTTCCTGGAATAACTTCTGAATCTCATAAAGCAGAGGGCTTATGTCCCATGAAGAGGAGAGAGGGAGGGAAGAAGGGGGGAGGTGGGGGTGGGGAGGCCAAACAGAAATATTAATGGTTTTTTTTTTTTGGCTCAGTAACTAAGAGAATTTATGACATTTATCTCTTCATTTACTTGGATAGTACTTAAATTGCTATGATCGTTTTTCCACTTATCAAATGCTCTACCATGAGATTTTCTTTTTTCAAATTAACCTAGTGGCTGATAGGGCAAGAAATATTTCCGGATTATGGTCATTGTTCTCATTTCTACATTTCCTCAATCACTTTTCTATTCATGCGTAGAATCAGGTGGAGCGCAATCTGAAGAGAACAAAGTTTCTTTGGAGAGGGATAAGAAAAGAAGGCTCAAGACACCTGCCCAGGTTATGGCTTTGGAGAAGTTTTACAATGGTATGATTACTTCTCGTCTTATTTTTCTTAGGCTTCATGCTAAGTGCCAAGTTCTTTATTTTTCTAAAGTATTTTGTCTTTGACTTCTCTTAGAGTATAAATACCCTACAGAAGAAATGAAGTGCGAACTTGCTGACCAGATAGGGTTGACAGAAAAGCAAATATCTGGATGGTTTTGCCACAGAAGATTAAAAGACAAAAGATTGTTGAGAGACGAAGCTTGTGCTAGTGGACGGCAAGATCATTCAAGTGGTGTTATTCAGGATCGTGGTAGTGGACTTGGACAGGATTCGTGTGGCAGCACGAAACATGGGGATTATAGGAATGTTGATCCAAGGGAAGTTGAAAGTCGAAGGCTCTATCGCAATGATGTTCAAGCTACAGGCCTCACCTATGAGCATAGGGCTCACTATACAGAAACCGTTAATGGCACTGATAAAACATCCTCAGAAAGTAGCTCATCTTCACAAGACAGGTTGTTTTCCCAAACTGAGGATCCATATGATATGGAAAATTCTAGATGCATAACACATAATGGAGTTATTGCGCCGATAAATCCTAACAATGCAAAATTCACGGGATATAAGCCATCAGGATACTTGAAAGTGAAGGGTGAAATTGAAAATGCTGCTATTACTGCTGTTAAGAGGCAATTGGGGAAGCATTATCGAGAGGATGGTCCACCACTTGGTGTGGAATTTCAGCCACTTCCTCCTGGTGCATTTGAGTCCCCAACTAGGAATCCAGTCCATGGTAAGTCATAACATGTATTTCCATGTTAGAATAGCAACTTTAAAGGAAGTTTTTATGCAATTGGTCCTACAAGAGGGGAATTTCTTATTGTTGTTGCCTAGATCTTGTTGCTTAAATTCGTATTTTCTTGCATAGGTTTCATCATTTTCATTTTTTTGTGTAAAAGATTGCCAGTCTTATTATTATTATTATTGTTGTTGTTGTTGTTATTATTATTATTATTTATTATTTATAGTGAGGAATTGGATTTCACATTCTCTTTTTTGATATTTAGGCAAATGATAATTGGGTGAACATAAAGATTATCAGTATTTATAGTGCATTAGTGTGCATTTGAGTTTAATATATAGAGGGTGCGTTGCATTGGCTTTGGATTTAGATGATGTGGGTACGTTTGGGGACCTCATTTTTTTCACTCAACTCAATTTTTTTCAAAAGTCAACTTTCTTCCTCAACTCAAATTTATTCAACTCAACTCAACGTTATTCAACCTCACTCAAAAAATAATATAAAAAATTGTATTTAAATTCTTAAAAACTGAAAAAAAAAAAAAAAAAAAAAAAAAAAGGAGGGGTGGCTTGGCCACCCCTGAAATGTTTGGGGTGGCTCGGCCACTCCCTACCAGTTTTTGCCACCCCCAAGCAATTTTCAGGGGTGGCTTGAAAACCACCCCAATTTTTTCTTTAGTTTTTTTATTATTATTTTATTCTATTTTATCTTTAGAATTTTAAATATAATTTTTTATTCTTAATTTTATTTTTTCCAAATATATTTACCTACCCAAACATCTTTTCTAAACCATCCAAACATAATTCAAATTTTTTTCTTCTCGGTATCCGTAAAGTCAACAAAGAATCGAATAAAATCAAACACCCAAACGTACCCGATACTGCAGGGTTTAAATATGATTATTTGGAATAAAAAAAGAAAAAAGAAAAAGAAAAAGAAGAGTTGCAATATGGGTTTGTGACAGTTTGACATCTTGAAAGATCAGTGTTGCTTTATTATGATATGCAGTTTACCAAAAAGTAATGTTAGAGACCAACTTTTTATTCTCTTTTTATCCTTCTAAAGTTGATGTGACTTTTAAAATTACCATTGAATCAAAATCCAATAGTGAATCATTCTCAAATGTAATGGTGATTTTAAAAGCTACATTAACTGTGGAGGATGAAAAGAAGATAAAAAAATGGTCCCTAGCATTACTCGTTTACCAAATCCCAGCAGTCATGTGATGGAGTAGCATAGATGTGGGTGTCTTGAGCTTGGTCTACCACCTTTGAACTTGAGACCTGAAGTTTTATAATATAAACTCTTAAAGATAATTACTTTTCTAGTAATTTCAAGCATTCGTAACCAGTGGAATGATAGAAATTAATGTCTTGCATGTGGATGGAAAGTTAAGAAAATTTGGTTGGGAGAAGGAGGCTGAAGGAAAAAACAACATATGTAGAAGCTCTAATTCTGATTCCCAAGTATTTGTGTTATTTTCTTAAACTGGTGTTATCACAACTTTGTTTTGTTTTTTTTTTTTTATATCTTCAATAGAATGCATCAGCACTTTGTTGGATAAACACTTCAAGGTTGTGTTTCTCTATCCTATTTCTACTGCAAACTTGCAAAACTTTCATGTTGTTTACTTCATTACTGGTGATGGAATTATTATGGTTGTCTTTATAGTAGATGGCTGTTTTGTACCTTGGAGACCTCGCGACATTTGAGTTGTTTCTGTTAGTCACAAGGTTACATATATTGATTTTGAATCTTAAAGTTTATCTTGTGATTTTCCATTCTGAATTTTTTGCTACCCCTTCTTGTTTGAAGCATTTGGAGCCATTGACTAGCACTTACCTCTGGCATATTCATCTTGATCTTAGTAGTTAGAATTATAAGAAACTTGAATTTTGACATATAATAGTCATCAGGTGAACACTGAGTGTGAGAGGTTATAATTGAAAAAAAAAAAAATACTAGAAATAAGCGAGAGAAATCAAATCTTGATTTTTATATGAATTAAAGTACCTATTTTCAAGTATTCACCTCTTCTTTTGTAACATCTCAGTCCCATATTGAGAAGATGAGAATAGCCTACATAGAGTGAGTGATTTATAAAGAGAGTCATGAGTGTTGAATTCCACATCGTCTAGTTACTAGGTTAAACTGAGCTTTATAAGTGATAATAAGGAAACTTCAAAATTGACTAGTCCTTTTGGGGTTATAGCGTAGATGTAGCTAGCGTTTTTTCCTAGGTCGTTACAAATGGTATCAGAGCCACTTAGTAACGTCGGGTCATGTCATACTGGAACATTGCATGACGTGGTCTTGACGAGGATGTCAAGAGTTTAAGAGGGAGAGTTTGTAATACATCGGTCCCATATTGAAAAGATGAGAAATAGCCCACATAGAATGGGTGGTTTATAAAGAGAGTCAAGAGTGTTGAGTCTCAGATTGCCTAGTTATTAGGTGAAACTGAGCTTTATAAGTAATTATAAGAAAATTTTAAAATTGACTAGTCCTTTTGGGATGATAGCGCAGATGTGGTTAGTGCTTTTCTCTGAGTCCTTTGGGGTAATTCCATGACGCATTTTTTTGCTCAGCTAATGCCTCTGTGGTCCTCTTTTTTTACCATTTATTTGCAAATTTTTATTTTTATCAAGTTGATGAAGAAAAGAATGTTGTTGGAGCAGTATGATTCTGTAGAAGATTTTGATCTTAGAGAGATGGAGGCTGGCAAGAAAATGAGGAAAGGAGTTTGAAATGCGTAGTTGTTTAGAGAGAGAGAGAGAGAGAGAGAGTGGTGATGATGATGATGAAGGTGTAAGAGGTAGTGGGGAGAGGTTATTTTTGATTATCTGAAGCATCGTAATTAAATTATCAAATTATAATTGCAAATTTAAACTGTAGCAGTTTATGGATCAAAAGTGGAAATGTTTTTTATTCAAAACTGTTTGAGAGTTCTCTTTATCAATGATAGAGATGTGCATGCATATATCTATTATCTACGTGCATTACATTGACATGGTTCTTTTGGGTTAAATAGCAGAGAGAGCTTTTTTGTTTTTCAATTTCCCTGGAGAAACTTCTTTCTCCTGAGGTTTGGAGTCTTATATCTCATTTTATTTGTGCTTTTGCAGAACCATACTATGCTGGAAATTCTTCTCTTCCCCATTCTCCAGACATCTCTGGAGTGGAAAGGCAACCCAGTCTCAGCAATGTAAGTGGTTTTTCTGATTCTATCTTTCATGTATTGTCAGACTTCGTAAGATGAAAGATGTTTTTACATTATCCTTTTTGTCTCATGACTGTGATGGAGGGTGGAAAAAGACTGGAAGAGGTTTTTAATCTGTTAATATAATCATATAGACTAATTATGACAAGGAACAAACTGGATCAAAATTGATAGCAAGTCTGAAAGTCCTTGTTGTATATCTTTAAGGGGTTTATCAACCGCTGCAATTTTGCCATCTTTGGTAATGCTGGTGGATTTTGTGATTTTCTGTCTAGGTTTAGGCAGAGAAGATGGACTATATAATGATTCTGGGCATGGGTGCCTTTCATGTAACTGTTAAAGATTACAGAAAATATGTATTTAGGGACCGTTTTGCATTTTACTATCAATGAATATCTGGAATTTGTGATGTGTATCAAGTTTTTATATTATGACCTCTTTGGACTCAACTCACTCCGTAGGGGTTATTCTTCTGTTCCTTTTTTTTTTTGGGGGGGGGGGGGGGGGTGGTTGGAGTAGGAGGAAGCATTGGCCACTTTTCTGTATTTCTTCTTAAAATATTCCTCTCTCTCTCTCTTCTCTCTCTCAAAAACCAAAATAAAAAATAAAAAATAATCATATATAAAAAAAATAACTATTTTTTTTTTTAAAAAAAAGAAATAAGAAAAATCTATAGGTGAGGGTGGTTTGGCACCTCATAAGCAATTGGGGGTGGCCGGGGTGGGTTTGGCCACCCCAAAAGCAATTTGGAGGTGGCCCCTAAATTAAAAATGTGTTGTTTAGATTTGTCTTTTTGTAAAAAAATAATAATAAAAATAATAATAATAATAAAATAACCATAAAGGGCAATTATGGTTTTTCAATGGTCAAAAGTGAGGGTATTTTGGGAAGAATTTGTTAAAGCGAATCCAGTTACAATTTTTTCATCCATTTTAATGTTTGACGCTAAGGGAGCGGCTATTTTTTGTCAAACAATGGTAGTTTGACGTACCCAAGTGTCACACTTGGTAGTTTAGATACGCATATGAAAAATGGGTGGTACTTCAGGGAGCTTAAATATATTTTTCCCATAAATAAGATCAGTGCTAAGCAATCTTTTTCAATTCTTTGTTATTGAACTGACCTACAGATTTATTAGAATTTTGGATGTTTGAAAGCTCTTAACAGCAGAGCTCAGACCTGCTCTTTTGCGTTAAGCAAATTACTCTTTTATACTTAAATTCATGGAAGCCCGATAAACTCTGCTCTAAAGAGTTTGCATCAATTTAAGCGTGAATTGCACTCTTGATTCTATTAGTATTAGTTTTTTTCTTTTGTAACAATTTTAGCAACTTCTGTAATAATATTTTGCCCTTTACCCTGCCCTTGCAGAGATATGAGGTATACAATTCCAAGGTGAGTTCACAGGATTTATATGTGGAAGGGGCAACCTGTAACAGTATGCATGGGTCTGATTATCAGGATAAGTTATCTCATTACCAATTAGAACAGAAGTTAACTGTTCTGAACCATATCAAACCTTTTGGTAAGAGGAACTCTTCGGATCTGTATGAAGATTCTGCTGGAGAAACCTCTGTTTACAATAGCAAGAGGAATAAAAAAATGGGATCTAAGCATGGTGTTGAAGGGATGAGGATTGATTCTGTAACTAACCATCATGGTCGCTGTGATGGGAAAATTGAAAGCAAGTTGCATGAGTATGACAATGTCAGTCCCAACATTGTCCAAAGGAGTGAATACTTTAAATCTAAGCCCTCAAATTTGATCAGTAATATCTATGAGTCTCTTGATACAGAAGAGAGAGGGCTATCGACAAGGGTGAAAAAGGTCTACTTTTTAGTTTGGACCTTTCTACTAATTTGCTGTATTATTTAACTACTTGGTGTTGATTGAAAGTACTTTGCTTAAGATTATATTGTTTTGTGCATATTTGCAGAAGGGGAAAGTTAATGGAAAATGGAAGGGTATAAAAGAATACGGCAACCAAGCTAAATTAAAGATGCTTCCAGTAAATGAAATGACAGTGAGTTGGAGCTTTGGCCAATGGTTTTTTTTTTTTAAATGACATTATGATTCATACATAAAATACATGCCTTGTTGAAAAAATATATGAATGTGCATCAGCATGTATGTATGCATAACCTACACAGACTTATGTATATACATACATATGCATGTACAAGCAGTGCGGTGTTTTGCCTTGCTATTGATTCCCCCTTTAATATTGAAGGTTGCAAAACAAGCAAGACATCAGCAGGACTATGTGACAAAAGCAACATTCAGTGAAATGCCGACAAGGAAATATCAGAGCAAAAGGTTGGTATAAAATCCTGCTTGTGGTTGTTATCTCTGCCTCTAAATTAGCATGCATGCTTCCTCACATGTTTATGTATTTGCATGTGCATGTGTGTCCCTTTTTTTCTTGATTAGACTTGAACCAATCCCTTGCTCCTCGAACCAAAGCCCAAGTGGCATGTGTGATTTATACATTATCTTCCTGTATATCCTTTGAGCCAAGCCTTTATATGCGTAAATTTTTTGGTTGGGCCTTGCTTTGCTTATTGATTTATCATATTAATGTCTCGAAGAATCACATATCAAAGGGAAAAAAAGAAGCTATTTTATGGTAGAAATTTAGTTTTGAACTCAGCATGTACTATGGTTTAGGACATAATGTATTTTGGTATTTTACAATGCTATCTTCCTGAACTATATGGGGTATTTATAGTGATTCTATCATTTTACTTTCTTGGTGCAATTACAAGCCCTTGCTAATGTAATGGTTATGTTAAATTAGTTGTGGACAAAGAGAATAAATCATGACAATGTTTGGTGGGGGTCGGGGGGGAAGAGGATGGTATAAACTTTGAATGCTGCAACCTTAATATGTAATAGTGGAAAGTTTGAGGGATTTCCCGTTTTCTTTTTTGGAGAAACACTGCCCCCTTCAAGCCTCTCCCTCTAAATCTGTCAATTTGGAGGGTTTGTATATGGAATGTAAATCTATTATCGAAGCATCTCAAAAGTGAAAAGCTCCAAAATTCCCAAAATCTAGTCCTTTAATTAATAGATTCTGTCACCAGGCAATAGGCGTCTTAAGTACAATATAACAAGTATATTAGAATTTAGGCCCATTACGATTGTAATATCTGACATGAATAGTCTACTCACTAGGCTCTGACATTTTACAGCTTGAGAGGCATATCCTAGGCTCTAAGCATACTTGCTTATTAATTCCGTAGAGAATGGAATTCTGAAATTGGAAGGTGTTGGAAAGGTATCACTGTGTTTAGGATGTTAACTTGCCACATAATGGAAGTTTTTACATGATGAGATGAATGAGAATTGAACAGATTTGGAAATTCTAGAGAGGCGACCTCCCAATCAAAGATCAATTCCACATTTTTTTTTTGCCAATTAAGTTTCTTTTCTTCTTTATTCTTTTTGGTTGAACTTTTGTATTGTTCTTTTGGAGAATTGGATAGCACGAAATATCATCTTTTTTCTATTCTGTATACATGGTGAACTTTCCATCGCCATTTTTTGACATGCTTACATCCTTGTCCTTTCCTATTCTTTTTTTTTTTTAAAATTTTTTCCCTGCATTATACATATCATCTAGATCTGTCATGGAAATGCCATCTAGCTTCAGTGAGGATGAAACTGCAGAAACCAGCTCCTCGCTGGAATTAGGAGCCAGTAGTTGATGGATGGCAGAAAGCTTTAGGGTTCTCAAAGCAAAGGGCGTGTACAGTTCAATGGAGAATCACTTTTCCCTAGTTCCAAGGGAAGCAACATGTAACATTATTGTCATCAGCAGCAGCAAAATTCCATTCAATTCTGGCTACCAATTTCTTGTACACTTGCCGTGCTCACCTGTTTATATATGTAGAAATAAATGCCTTCTATACTTATAGTTTCTTTTTTAATTTTTACATTATTGTCATCTGCCTGGATCCACTATCGATCAAGGTGTTAAAACAAAGATAAAATATATGTCACTGTTTTTTTTTTTTTGTTAAAATGAGGCAGTGTTTTCTGCCCCTGGATTTGGCTTTCTTTGATTTATTACTTTGAAGATTCAGCCTTCCTAATTCTGCTCTTTCTTTTCTCCTTTGTTCCCTTTACTAATTGATTGTGACTGTTCTTGAACTACTGCTAAAATGTTTATATATATATAATAATATATAGCTCTTTCCATTGTAAATATCAGAACAGAGTCTTGTCTCTCATAACTACTAGTATTTCTGAATTTATATATTAATCATCCATAGCAAACTAATTTCTATCACAATTCTTTTTCTTCTAACTTCTCTGTATTCTATTATACGAAATAAATAAGAAAAATATTACTCAGCATTCTAACTATTTTTGTTTTTCTCAGCTGATTCAAACATAATATGTAAACAATAAACTGCCAAAAAAACAACAATTACAGATGTCATTCACTGTCGTATGTTCTTTTTTTCTGAAAAATCTTGATCATATGTTCAGCTCAAACTCTTTGACTTGCATCTGGTACCTGCACAAGGGACACGTGGCCTTTTCCCTCAGCCACTTCAAAGCACAATCGGAATGAAACTTGTGCATGCACCCCAGCATTCTTCCTTCATCCCCAACCTCCATCTCTTCTTGACAGACCCCACAAACCGCCCCATCTTCCTCTATCGCCACCTCCTCCGTCCCGGCAAACGCGGGGTCCACAGTCTTAGCTAGGATCCTCCCAAGCCTTCTCATCACCTCCAGTTCCACCTCCCTCATCACCGTCTCCAACTTCCGCCCCGTTTCGCGCGCCCGTGACCTGGCCAACTCAGCTGTCATGGCGTCCAGCCTTGGGCCTTCGAGTTCCATAGCATCCAACTTCCCTGAATACGTACTCCGTGGGTCGTATGAACCGTCGTACGTCGAGTAACGGCCCCAGTTCCTCAACCTGTCCAGCAGCTCTGCCCTCAAGATAGCTATTTGAAGCTCATCAGCCATGGCTGACGCTGTATCGTAAAAGAAAAGAAGAAGAAGAGGGTCTAGAGAGGTTTTGGTTTGAGTCAGTCAGTGAAGAACATATATATATATATAAGGAGCTGTAAGCCGCCGCAGAGCTGTAAACCGACTTATGTCTGAGGTCGGTGATGGTCTGATCTGATACGGGAATTTCGTCGAACTGATATTGTAGTAGTTGTATCTCACGCGTTTAGACACCGTGTGGAAAGTTATTGGACACATGGATGCATGTTCTGGTAGTGGGGTCAATTTGTTGGAAGAAGATCAAGACCTGACGAAGACCTGACGGTCAAGATTCCTCCAATGATCGATCGATACTTTTACGTAGTTCATGCATGTGACTGGGTTGGAGACTCAGAGGGTCTTTATAAACAACGTTTGAATGATCAAGATTGGTGTGCTCAACAAAACGTGTTTGGTTTTTTGGCCAGACGTGAAAAAACGTGTTATTAACGATTTTTTGTTTTTTTTTTTAACAAAAAAATCCTGTTCGTAAAAGAGTGTTTCATGAAGAGAACATGCAGAAGAAGAAACGTCGAATTGAAAGTGTCCCATCGAGATTCAGCGAAAGTTACTCAAATGCTTAAATTAGTGTTGACCAGATAAGGTAACGAGCTTTAAGGAATTTGTAAAAGGAAAGTGTTTGGCTAAATTGATGCGTACTTATTACCTCGTGAGTGAGTCCCTTGTCTTTTTAGGAAGTGTATTTTTCCGCGCTTGATTGGTTAGAAGGAAGGTTCATAAGATAATTGATTTGATTTTATGGCCCTCATTCCGTTATGCAAATGTCCCTTAATTTCCAAGAATAAAAGGGTTGATATTATAGACACGAGGTCTTTGTTGTTTGCAGTGCGCCCATCCGTTTGGACTTGGTTGGGTTCGATCAATCTATAAGACTTATTTGAAATGAGTCTGCTTTGGGCTAACCAAATAGGTCGGGAAAACCCACTTTTGAAGGGTTTATTCTTAAGTACACATAATCTATAATAAGGTTACACGTTATTAAAAAGAGTCAAGTTTGGATTGAGGATGTTGGTTTTGATATTATATTGAATTGTCATTTATTTCAAAAGAAAAATTAATATATTTAATTATTTAATTAAAAGTGTAACAAAATTAACCGTATAAATAAGATGCGTGTATAAAAAAATAAACAAAGATATTATTATACGTATTAATTTGTAAATGCAACATTGTTGGATTAGTCATAAATTAAAAATCAACAATTCAGGTCCCCCATGAAATTTATATTCGGTTAGCTTGGGTTGGTTCCTTGAAGTTAGACTTAGCATGGCTTTCATGCGTTTTTTTTTTTTCTTTGTTTTTTTGTTTGTTTGTTTTTTTTTTTTTTAAAAAAGAACTCTCCATTGGATTGATTATTTCAGTTAAAACAAAGTGGACTAGAATTGATGTCATGATTTTTCAGTTACTATTATTTTTTGGGTAAGTCAATTGTTGACTTTAAAGTCCAGGATTATTGAATAATTTTTTTTAGAGAAGAAAGCAATTTAAACGGTCCTGTTACAGTCAATGTGGGCCATTCTTTACTAATCTGTTTACTTTTTTGATAATTCGTGAACGCGATCTAATTAAAGTTGTTTGCATGTTGCAGGCCAACAAATTAAGTAAAATACCAATCTTTCTCCCCGGAGCTCCAAGATCCAACAACAAAAAAATAGCATCCGGTTTTAAAAAATAAAAAAATCACTTTTTAAAAAAAAAATCATTAACAAATAATTTTGGATCCCACAAAAAAAAAACATTTCTCAAATTTATATCACATCAAAACATTATTTTTTTTTTCAAATAAAAATCAAAATAGCCATGTGTCATGGACTCATGGTAAAACCAAAATCCAAGTGAATTCAACAAATAGCCTTATCGCTCCCTAATCTTTTTTTTTTTTTTATTTTGAGTGAGAGAAGCTCTAATCTATCTCTATGTATTTTCCTCTTCCACCTCCGGCTTCGCTCTTAGCCACTGTTCCGTTTCCACCTGGTGGGTTTCTCACCCGTCAGCCATGGAAAACAGATTTGTGCTTTCTTTTTTTTTCCTTACCCAGATCAGTCATTCCACCGTTAGCCTCCACCTCTGACGCGCCACCATCACAATATCTGCGGCCTCACCACTGCTCCCCGCACCCCTTTGCTGACACGAGTGGGCCTCACGCGCCACCTAACCATCGCTGCCCCTCTCCGCCAAAGCTGCTGTTTTTTGTCTTTTGTTTTGTTTATGTTGTTTGTTTTGCTTTTTCTGGTGTCATTGTTTTATTACGTGGGTTATAATTTTCCTATTTCTTAATGGTTTTCTCTTCCTGTTGAGACTTTTTTAACCGGAGATCGAACCTCCTCTTCAACAGCTCATGTCCGGAAGTCAGCAATGCTCTTCATTCAATGACATCCAGTCAACTGCTGTTGCATTAGCTTTCAAGCAGGCTGGACTTTTGGCCTGCTTCATAAACCACTTTATGCGGCCAATTTTTTTTTGACTTTTAGCTTAAGATATAAAAGACCGGGCCATTTTTGGCTCATTTCTTATTTTCAGTACTGTATTTTCGTTTTGGTATGTTTTTTGAAAAACTCACCCCCTCTTAATTTTTTATTTTATTTTAACCATTTTCCCCGTATGCTTAAAAAAAAGAAAGAAAGAAAAAAGAAATGTGACACTCAACTATTGCATGTTTGGCCCCTCACCTGCGCTGGCAGGCACACAAACACCCATGCGGCCATGCCCAAACCAGCCCTCTGCCAAATTCATAAAATCAAACAAAGCCATCGTTTCATTTCAGGTTGAGAAATTGAGTCCCATAGCGAAGAGCTCAGAGAAAGAGAAAAGCGAGTCCCATAGCCAAGAAAAGTGAAGCAATATGAGACAGTAATGTATATGGTTGCATTTGATCAAACAATTTTATTTGTTTCTAACAGAAAATCACATGCAGTTTGGATACATGCATGCTATTTTAATAAACAAAATTAACGAAAAATTATGCAACCTAATTTGAAGAACAATTATGTTATACATCTGTGTTTGTGCATGTGACCTTTTATGTCAATCATCAATGTAAGCATGTTGATGGTATTAAATTTAATATCTAATCAAAATGTTAACAAATGGGGTTTTTGCATCAGTAATCAAAGGTCTAAAACTTTACATGCAATTGACCCTAATTTTACTTCTTCTTGCCAAAACACCCAAAAGTGATATCTTCCCACAACCCCTCGTGAATCAGCATGGGGCTGTCTACACCTAACTGTCCCAAACAAAAGGTTGCTTTCTTTAAGAAGTACCTTTCCTCAATGGCCTAACTTAGCCACCGACTGAACAATCAACACACTGTAAGAACAAGGGTTGAAATGTAACACTACGATTTTATATTGAAAAGATGAGCAGTTTATAAATACACTCATAGATGTTGAGTTTTACATCATTTTCTTACTAAGCTTTATAAGTGATTTTAAGAAAATTTTAAGCTTTATAAGTGATTTTAAGAAAATTTTAAATTATTGATTAGTTTTTTTAAAGTGATAGTGCAGATATGGTTAACGCTTCTTTTGAGTCGTTAAAAATGATATAAAAAAAAAAACCTAATAATACTATTTGGTACTAAAACACTGCATGATGTGACATTAAGGAAGAGGTTAGAATTTAATATGTTGAGCTTTGTAAGTAACTCTATAAAAATTCCAAATTAACTAGTAATTTTCACGAGTCATTGTGGGTCTCATCAATACTGGTAAAACAATGACACATGATTTTACAGCTAGTTTGGATGAGTTTAGAGAAGTGGGCCAAGGGTTAACTTCAATAGAGCTATGACAGGCAATCTGTGGTGCAAAGGTTTTAGGCCGGGGCTTGGCCTATCTTATGTTTTAGGGGCTGTCGAGTGCTTGAATTGATAAGCACGTCATCCCACTAAGAGATATAAAAGTTTAGGACCACTTTGACAAAAAAAGGGGGGCCAGAATTCTGACTTGATGCTAAGCCACTTTTGAATAAAGTGCACCAGCATGGTGTTGGTCTCAATCAACAAGGGTGGAAAGACAACTGCCCTTGTTAAGGACATCATGGACCTATGTGAATTCCACCCATTTCTCACATGGTTTTATCTTTTGAAAGCCCAATTACCAATTTTATTTTTTTACTTTATGCAATTTTAATATTTATACCAAGAGAAATGTTAAAAACCCGACTCTATCTTATTCTTATTTTATTGGGTTAGCATGATGGCGACGAGTACTATCACCAGTCTTTAATTCTTATTAATTTTTTAATGAGGGCTGGCAGGAACGCTCATATATGTCTAATTAAATAATGATGTAGTTTTTAACATTACTCTTATATCAAATTTCTTGGACTTATGCATTGGAATCTGACCAATCTACCTTCACAAAACCTTGTAACAAATTAAAAATAAAATAAAATAATGCACCTATGGTCAAGATGTAGCAAGTCGGAAAGTAATGTAGTTTTGATTATTAATTTTTCCTAAATGGCACACGCAAAAACCTTTGATTTTTTTTTTTTTTAAAAAAAAATGCAAACTATTTTAAGTTTAAAATGTACCTTTATCCAGAACTTGACATATGAATTTTATTAAATATATTTCATATTTTTCCCTCAAAGTTGACAAATACCTATGCTTAGACGGGTGTAGACTTAAATAATTTTTATTATAATTTTGGTGAACCAATTAATTCATTGCATGTTGGCTCACGCTTAGTAGAAGAAAAATGAAAGAAGAGATATATATATAAAAGGGTATATTTTTTAATGTGTTTTGGGGGGTATTTTTTTATTTTTGCAAAAATTTTAACAAAATTTTCTTTTGTAAAGAAGGCTGAAATCTTTAATCCTATCTTTTATTTTTTTAAAAGAAATTTAAGAAGAGTAAGATCTACTCATCTTTACGACCACTAAAAAAAGAAAAAAAAAATGTTGGGAGTGTAAAAATTTGACTTCAAATACTATGTGTATAATTAATATAACATATAATTAGTCAAAATTTAAATACTTAAACTTTTGAATTAGATGACCTTATATTATAGCGTCACTGAAAACGCCTATCTTCTTTTACCTAAAAAATTAAAAAATTAAAAAAAAAAAATTTTATATTATTTTTTTAATTTAAGTGGAATAAATTTAAATTAAGTTGAATAAATTTGAATTGGAGAAGACAATTGACTTCCGATAAAAAATTAAATTAGATGTAAAAAAAAAAATGGTTCCAAACAAGCCGGGATCCCAACTGTTTTTTTCCTTTTATTTTTTTTTATCATCAGACTGTGACTATTTGAATCAACCTTGCGCTTGTTACTTTTTACTTATCTATTTATCTATTTATCAGAAGAGAAGAGACTTACATATCTCTTTCTAATTTTTCTTCAACTGTAAATTTATTTTTATCCCAACTGGCTACTCCTCCTTGCCCTTGGCTGTGGACAACTTATTTTACCAATAAAACGCAAGAATCATAGGACTTCCATCCAACTAACTATTTTCTTCCAAATTTTCTTCGCATCCAAACACCGAAAGGAAAGAAAAAAGAAAAAAGAAAAACTTTCCGGACAAAAAGGAAGTGTCAAAATGGAAAATTCAGATAGCTATTATGGGCATAATTCTACACACCTCCACTTTTCCCATTTTCTTTATTCTACTAATCCTCACTAGTTCTATTTGTCTTCACAGCCATTAGAGTACAGCAATTTTTTACTTTTATAATTCTTCTACCCCTCTCTCTCTCTCTCTCTCTCTCATAAATTTCGTGGTTAAAGCTGTCTCTCGCTCTCTGGCTTTCTCTCTCTTCTGCAACTGAGAGAATCAATCAGATCATAGTTTCCTAGTTTTTCCCACTCTTTCCCGCACTTTCTCGCCCCGATTTTCTCTCTCAGACAAACAGGTACCTCGAGGTCGGCGACCTCTCAATCAACAGAATCCATTGGAGCTTTCCGCTTTCGTTCTTCGATCGGTTCTCTTCCACAACCAAACCGCTTATCTTCTTGTTTATTTACACTTAAACTTGGCAGCTGTCACTGCACGAACCGTACTCAATTGGAAGCGCCGGTACGGTACGGTCAGTGCAGCTGATTACGGAACCGTGACTGAAGGAATTGGAGCAGAACTGAGTGTGTGTGTAAATGCTTGATTCGAGACTCGCTGGCGGTTTAGGGCTGAGTGAATGTGTGAATTGGAGAGCGAAGTTGCGGTTGGATGAAACTGGTGAATGGAAGGGTTTGGTTTTGAGAATGGTTGAGTCAAAGACTTGTGGTAGTGTTTAGGTATTTTCGGTTTTCGCTGTGATGTCGCGGACGGATAGGATGGCTTCGGATCTCAGCAGGACTGGCCCCGTCGAAAGGGACATCGAGCAGGTATTCGTTGTTCCTTCGTTTCTTGGATGTTTTAGTTTATTTGTGTTGTTCAATGATTTACATTCAAGAATTGGTTGATATTTAGCTTATAATGTCATAGAAAGCACTGTAGAATTCTATTGGTTTGCCAATGGTTCGTTCGATGCTATTTAGGCTCCTTTCTGGTGATGTTAATGTACGCAATATTTTTTTTTGGTGTGATCAAGTGGGGTTCCAGTAATGGTGGTGGAATGATTTGTACGGTTGGTTGCCACTGATGGATTATTTTTAGGGGTGGATTTTAATAGACTGAATGTGCTTGCTCCCACGAATTTTCAAGTTATTTGAATGAATTGAGAGATGACTGTCTTTTTCGGTAGGTTGACTTTCTACCTTGAATAGTTGGTAAACAATGTTCTTTTTCACCATTGGCTAACTAAGCGGGATGTTGTTTGCTCTTTGTGATATGGATTTGAGATAGGGGAGGACTATGGAGGTTTTTTATTTTTTATTTTGGATCCATTTGAGGACCAATGGGCTTATGAGCTACATGTTGGGAGGTTTCCCTCTCAGACTCCTTAAACTCTACATTCCTTGGTGTAGGTGGGATTTGATTTCAGGCCTCTTAGGTTATACCAAAAGACTTCACTAACTAAGCTAGTATCCCACAAGGACCAAAAGACTTCACTGAGCTAGTGTCCACAAGGAGATAGAAAACTGGCTGCTCTTAGTTTAGGACTAATAAATATATTTTGGACATTTACTCTGAAATCACGTTTTAATTCACCTTCTTTTGACAAATATATGTCAAACACTAAGTGCAGCGCATTGGACCAAGTCAATGTTGTAGACCATCTGTTCTGGTTCTAGTTCTTGAGGCGAGGACAAGGAAATAATGAATATAGTTTGTTTTGCACAAAGAGTTAGCCTTAGGCCTTTATCTTTTCTTTCAGTTGGTTAATGACTGTTTCAGAAGTTTACTTATAAAACCAAGTATTCAAAGGGTTTGCTAATGACAGTTTTAAAATAGTTTTGAACAACAAAGTCCCAACTGGTGACCATAGGATAGCAAAGGAGTCAAATTTATGACATGATGTTAAATTTGTGCAAGCAAAGAGGATTGTCCCTTTAATTCAAATTTTCTTTGCTGGAAGAGAGAAGTTATTCTGAATTCATGAGAAATGTGTGTGAAAGGGACTCCAATTTTCTGCATGGGTGATGAAGTTGCATTCTTGGATTTTCCATGGAGGATGATCTTCTTGAGGAGAATGATCCGAACCACGCTGGATAGGTAGGAAAAGCAACTACACCTTGGATTTTCATGCTGCTTCATTTTCGAATATACTATAGTCTTTTATGAGCCAATCCAGAAAAATTGGGGAAGGTTTTCATGAAAGATTATCTTTTGACTTACAAGTTGTGCACTACTTGTATATAGGTCTAGCATTGGAAGTACCAAAGTTACTCCATTATCCCTCAGAAAATTGACGGCTGAATCAGATAATGCTTAGTAAGATATAAATATAGGCCTTCACATTATAATTATGGGTCATTGCTTATAATTGTTGTTTAACTAGTCAATATTTATAACTCCAAGGGGTAGCACACTTCATGAAGTGGAGGTCACTAGTTCTAACCCCCCCCCCCCCCTACGGCGGCGGCTGAGCCCTTTCCACTGAGACCAATTACTTATCAAAATAAAAATCAAATATAAAAATGTCAATATTTATAATCTTGTATAGAATCTCTACAATGTTCAAGAGTTTGACTTCTCACAGTTGATCAAAGTGAAGATAAGTTGTGGTGGCTTCCCACCAAACGAGGGTTGTTTGAGGTTAGATTCTTCTACAGTGCCTTGGCCTATAGTGAAGGCTTCCGCTTCCCTCGAAAGAGTGTTTGACGGACTAAGGTTACTTTAAGGGTGGCCTTCTTTGCTTGGTTGACGGCTCTTAGAAAGATCCTTACCTTGGACAATATCAAGAAGCAGTACGTCATTGTGGTTGACATGCGCTACATGTGTAAAAGGAATGGGGAGATCGTGGACCATCTTCTTTTCCAATGTGAGGTTGCTTGGTAAGGCAAGTTATGTATATAAGGATCCTGAGCTCCATAAAAACATATAATGTGGTAAGAAATGATCAAGTTCATTGTAAACAAACCAAAAGAAAAAAGATATATGAGGATCCTCTCTAGAATCCACACTGCCTAGCTGCCATTCTTTTGAGTAGATCCTAATCTAGACTCCTGGAGGAGTAGGTAGGAGGTCAACTAGGTGATCCATATCCATATGCAAGGGATTTTTTTCTTTTTAATAGTCTAGTCTGGTCACTTAGATGCGAAGTGTAAGTAGTTTGCTGGTGCTTCCTCACTGATCAAGAAGGGATAACAGAGCTGGATGGGCTTTCTTCAAAGGGGACTACTGTGCCGGAACTCATTTCAGATTTGTCTATGGGTGTTACTAGGCATTAGATCTGTTACTTTCATGCAGTTGGTTTTTCTGAAAATCTCTACAACTTCTTTCTCTTCTTCTGAACCAGTTGAATATGTTGTTAACTTTTTATCTTCAGTTGATACTCAGCTAGTGTTATATTTACCTGCTTGCAAATGTGTTGAATATGCTTAAGTTAAGTTCCTGGGTGATATTTATGACAGGCAATTACTGCTCTAAAGAAAGGGGCATACTTGCTCAAGTATGGAAGAAGGGGGAAGCCCAAGTTTTGTCCATTCCGGCTTTCCAATGTAAGTTTTCCCAGTCATGTGAATGCAATCTTCTACATGTGTATGTGCATTCTTTGGTTATGTTTTATATATATTGGCAAGTATGCTCGTGCATTACCACCCCTTTTCCCTGGATTCATTGTTTTTATTTTAATCTAACGATTAGGTCATTGGAATTCACCTTATGTGTCTAATTAATCTTAGGGGAAAGTCCACATACACCCCTCAAACTACCATTCAATAGACAATGTCCTCCTAAACTACCAAACAATTTTCTATGTCCCCCCAAGCTTCTAGGCATAAGGTTTTCTATTTGCTTTAAAATCTTTGTTTGAAATATTTTTATAAGTACTTTCAATATGTTCTACTTTGTAAAACTTTGAGGATATGGATAGGTCGTTGGGGGAAATTTTATCTTTGTTTTATGAAACATTGTATTTATGGACGGCGGCATTTGTTTCTCCTCTATTGCTTAGTTTTAGTAACTTTTTTGTTTGTTTTGCTCTTCCTTTGTTAGGTGTTCATTTTGTATACTTCAAGTGTACTTAAGGGAACTTTACGCTTTTAATGAGATTAGCTCATTACTTATCAAAAAAATATGTTCTACTCTAAGAAGAAGTCTCCGGAACCATTTTTAGCATATATTCACGCAAACTTGATGCGTCAATCCAACTAGGCATTACTAGCCAAACAGGTGACAATTAGTCACCCAAATGAAATATACAGATATTAAATATATGTCACATTCTTTACAACTTCTTGTTATTTTTCCTTCAATGTTCCACTCAAATGGATGTGATTGGGAAAACTATCAATTTTCCATAAGTACAATTCATAAATGCTGATGTGGTCCTTGAAAAGTGAAGTTTGACTTGAACTTGATGTTTGTAGCCCCTTCCCCAGAAAAAAAAAATGACACAAGAAAAATCAGGAGGCAGCACATAATCTTGGTCTGTGATAGAGCTGTTTGGATTTGTTATGTAAGATGTGCCATATCGCAATGTAAACTGGTTAGACCTCAAACAGTTGAATGCAAAAGCCTTAACTATCTTTTGCTATGTTGCTTAAACAAAACAGACAGTTTCACATATTCTTTTTAATTTGTTTTTAGCTTCCTTTCTTGTATTATTATCTTCTTTTTTATTTTTGTGGTTACTTGTAATCTTTATTGTTTCTTTATTTCCATTTGATCATACAAGACATAAGAGGAAGGTGGGCAGCACTTTGTGCTGTGTCTGTGTGTGTGTGGTGGGGATGGGGGGGGGAGCGAGAGAGAGGTCAACGCAAGTGGTAGCAATAGAACCATGGCCTCCAAAGTTAATGACCAGCTGGTAATAACGTAGAGGACTCTTTGACTTTTTTCTTTTTCTACATAGTGATAATTTCACAGCTATGGCCTCTACCTGAGTTTCAATCATATGAGCAAGGACTAACAACATTAACTAAATGCTTCTAATGTGGAAGAACAGACTTAAACTACTATTAGATTCTGGTTTCTATGAAAATGAATTCAGTGGGAAAGGATGGGCAATATAAGTGGTGACAGCCAAACCATGGCTTCAAATTGATGTCCAGCTGGCAATGGCGAGGAGGGAGCTCTATGATTCTTCTTCTTATGGGTTCTATGGGAGTTACAATCATATGAGAAAGTGCTTGACTAGCAACATGCAAAAAGCTTCTATTGGAGAAGAGCAGACCCATCTTGCAAGGGTTTTGGTTTCTATGGGAATGGACAGAGTCACACACGAGTAAGAGGAGCAACACAAATGGTGACAATGAAACACCATAACTGCAAATTGATGGCTGACTGTCAATAATCAAGGGGGTTATGACTCTTCTATTATTCCTATTCCTACTGGTAGTACTACTACTACTACTTTCGTATTGATCATTTTGTTCCTATTGGCTCTCAGAGAATTTCGATCATATGTGCAAGTGCCTGACTGGTTACATTATCTAGAGAGCTTCTATCGGAGAGGAGCAGACCTAAACTTGCATGGGTTTTTTTTTTTCTCTGTGCATGAACTCATCATCAACGGATTTTTGCTCCTTAATAGTCTGACTTGGTATTATTTGAAGTGTCTTTTGGCATTTCATGGAGTAATTTATCTTTCAGCATATCTATCAGCAATCTGAAGCCTGAGTTGACATCTCATTTGGGTTTCAATAACTATCAGATGATACTCTTGACAATGACCATTAACTAAGAAAAAGAGGTGTAAAAACTTGCGAACAGGAATGACCCACATGATCGAAATTACTGGAGACAGATTCTTAAGGAACTCTTTAGTTGTATGTGTGATGTTGAGTTTCCAATAGCAGTTGTACTGTCAACAAGTTTGAAAAATTGAAATATGAGGGAGTAAATTTCTGAAAACACAAATGTAGAGTAAAAGATTGAAAACTAAATTTCAATATGGCTTTGATATCATTTTCAGGGAAATGAAGATTGGTTTGCATTAAGATATATCTTAATCAGGATAATTGAAGCACCAGATAGATAAGGAATAGGATTTAGATATTTTGAAGTTTTCACCAAATACATTCACACTTTATTTGAATGCTATCAAGTCCAGTCAAGTGTTTATCAATTAAAACTGTGTATCATTTACCTGCAACCAATTCATTAGATTCTTATAACTTTAACTAATATTAATATACGCTCGCCCGCGCCCACTCATATATTTCAAATGCGGAAGGCATACATGTATGATTATTGATTTGTTTTTTAATCTATAAAACAGTAGTTATTTCTGTTTCAATGCATTTAATTTCCGAATGAAATTTTTGCTAGCAAAAGTTGTGTTTGATTTTCTTTTTGCTTTCAGGATGAGTCTGTTCTAATATGGTTCTCCGGGAGAGAGGAGAAGCACCTTAAACTAAGCCATGTGTCTAGAATTATTTCTGGACAACGTACTGTAAGTGTCTTTGTTTTGAAGATAATATCATGTATATGGCTATGCTGCCATGGTGTTAGTAGGTTGTAATTACATGTCTTCAATGTGATGTCCATGATGTAAAAGATAGATGTGCTTTTATCTAATAATTCAAACTTCTTTTTCTTTGTCCCTTCTCTGGCACTAGAAAATTATTTGTTTAATTAAGGCAACTCATATTGTTTATTGTTTAACCAAAATCCTATATTTTAATTGATTTACATATTTAAAGTGCAAATTATCATCACTGCTATCCTGGACTTACATGAGCATAACTTGGAATTGATTATATCCAAGTTAACATCCACTGCCTATTTATAAATCTCATCATCATTTAACGTCCAACTTCTATTTTCAACTGGCATTCACTTTATTCACTAGTCTTGGCTGATCTGTTCATCAGTCACTCACTCTTTAGCCTTCACTGAAAGGCTTCTTTGCTTCGATCTTGAATCTGTAAATTAATAGCAGTTTGTGTTGACTCTGTCAACTTATGGCTACTGATAAGGCTGTCCCATACTAAGACATGCTTGAACTACTATGTTTTGCTGTGTCTGGATGCTAAATTTGTTTATATCCATGAGTTGTAATATAGCTCATCTTTTTTCCCCCTTCCTTTTCTCAGTTAAATTTTATTGATCTAAGTGATATCGGTGCTTTCTTATAAGCAATATGTCATTGATTTGTTTGCGTGTGTCTGCACACCTGTGCTAGTTTGTACTGTTGTCTGTTCTCTGAATTTATGTCTTGCCTTTTGACCATGTGTGGTGGGTTCAAACTTGGTCATTCAAGTTTTTCTTCTCTGTACTAATTAAAAATGTCCTAATTTTTGCAGCCAATCTTTCAAAGGTATCCGCGGCCTGAGAAGGAGTATCAGTCATTTTCTCTCATATATAATGAAAGATCACTGGATTTGGTAAGAATTTTCTCCTTCCATTATTATTATTATTATTTGGTCGCAAATTGTTGCTGTGGTTCTCTAACATAGCTTCTCTCTCTTAGCCTTATCTGTGTGGCTTTAAGATCGTGTCCATTTAAGTGTTTAGTGATCTTGTGATCTGTCCTTCTGACCAGATTTGCAAGGATAAAGATGAAGCTGAGGTATGGTTTAGTGGTTTAAAAGCATTAATTTCACGTAGTCATCACCGTAAATGGAGAACGGAATCAAGGAGTGATGGAATTCCTTCTGAAGCAAATAGTCCTAGAACATACACACGAAGAAGTTCTCCTTTGAATTCTCCATTTGGTAGTAATGAGAGCATGCCAAAGGTATGGTTATCTTGTTTCATACTCTCTTCCTGTTTTGAGTTGAAGATGTAAATTACGAGAATCTTCTTGTGCTTAATTTAGGATGGTGGAGATCACCTTCGTCTTCATAGTCCGTATGAAAGTCCCCCCAAGAACCCTCTGGATAAAGCATTATCAGATGTGATATTGTATGCTGTACCTCCCAAGGGTTTCTTTCCTTCAGACTCTGCTAGTGCTTCAGTCCATTCTTTGTCATCAGGAGGCTCAGATAGTGTACATGGCCACATGAAGGCAATGGCGATGGATGCTTTTAGAGTTAGTCTATCGAGTGCTGTTAGCTCGTCAAGCCAAGGTTCTGGTCATGATGATGGCGATGCCCTGGGGGATGTTTTCATTTGGGGGGAAGGCATAGGGGATGGTGTTCTGGGTGGTGGAACTCATAGAATCGGGAGTGGTTTTGGTGTCAAAATGGACTCTTCGTTGCCTAAAGCCTTAGAATCTGCAGTAGTACTTGATGTCCAGAACATTGCCTGCGGTGGACGACATGCTGCCTTAGTAACCAAGCAAGGGGAGATTTTCTCCTGGGGAGAGGAATCCGGAGGCCGGCTTGGGCATGGAGTAGACTCTGATGTTCTGCATCCAAAGCTAATTGATGCCCTAAGTAATACGAACATTGAGCTTGTAGCTTGTGGTGAGTACCATACATGTGCTGTAACACTTTCTGGTGATTTGTACACGTGGGGTGATGGAACTTATAATTTTGGTCTTCTTGGGCATGGAAACGAAGTGAGCCACTGGGTCCCGAAGAGAGTAAATGGGCCCTTGGAGGGCATACATGTCTCATCTATCTCTTGTGGACCCTGGCACACTGCTGTTGTAACCTCTTCTGGGCAATTGTTTACTTTTGGTGATGGAACATTTGGTGTTCTGGGCCATGGAGATCGGAAAAGTGTTTCAATACCAAGGGAAGTAGAATCCCTTAAGGGGCTCCGCACTGTCCGAGCAGCTTGTGGCGTTTGGCATACTGCTGCTGTTGTTGAAGTCATGGTTGGGAATTCAAGTTCCAGCAACTGCTCTTCTGGAAAGCTTTTTACTTGGGGAGATGGGGATAAAGGTCGACTTGGACATGGTGATAAGGAAGCAAAACTTGTGCCTACCTGTGTCGCAGCTCTTGTTGATCCTAACTTTTGTCAAGTTGCCTGTGGACATAGTTTGACTGTTGCTCTTACAACCTCAGGCCATGTCTATACAATGGGCAGTCCTGTTTATGGCCAGTTGGGGAATCCCCAAGCTGATGGAAAACTCCCTGCTCGTGTTGAAGGAAAGCTATCCAAGAATTTTGTGGAGGAGATAGCTTGTGGTGCTTATCATGTTGCAGTTTTAACTTCAAAAACTGAAGTCTATACGTGGGGTAAGGGAGCAAATGGTCGTTTAGGTCATGGGGATACAGATGATAAAAATTCCCCAACGTTGGTAGATGCTCTGAGAGATAAGCAAGTGAAAAGTATTTCCTGTGGTACTAATTTTACAGCAGCTATTTGCCTTCATAAGTGGGTCTCAGGTGTTGACCAGTCTATGTGCTCTGGCTGCCGCCTGCCATTTAATTTTAAAAGAAAACGTCACAATTGTTACAATTGTGGACTTGTTTTTTGCCATTCATGCAGCAGTAAGAAGTCTCTTAAGGCTTCTATGGCACCAAATCCCAACAAACCTTATCGTGTCTGTGATAATTGTTTTAATAAACTGAGGAAAGCTATTGAAAGTGATGGTTCATCTCACTCTTCTGTAAGCAGAAGAGGAAGTATCAATCAAGGGTCGCTTGAGTTCATCGAAAAAGATGAGAAGTTGGATTCCAGATCCCGTGCACAACTTGCTAGATTTTCTTCAATGGAATCCTTGAAGCAAGTGGAAAGCCGATCTTCTAAGAAAAACAAGAAACTAGAATTTAACAGCAGTCGAGTCTCACCTATTCCAAATGGAGGTTCCCAGTGGGGAGCACATAGTATCGCTAAATCTTTTAATCCAGTGTTTGGGTCATCCAAAAAGTTTTTCTCAGCTTCTGTTCCTGGATCAAGAATTGTTTCTCGAGCAACATCTCCAATATCAAGGCGGCCCAGCCCACCTCGTTCAACAACACCAACACCTACACTGGGAGGGCTTACCTCACCAAAGATCGTTGTGGATGACACTAAAAGGACAAATGATAGCCTTAGCCAGGAAGTCATTAAATTAAGATCTCAGGTATGCAGTTCTCCCAGGTTTTCAATCACTTGTGTTAATTCACTCTTTTAGTTGTAGTATCTCCCCCTTTTTACCCGTGGACTTTTAATGTAGTGGAAATTAGTGGACTGACAGTTGGAAAATTAACGAAAGTCTTCCACCAAGTTTCAACAAAATATGTTTCCTTCTTTGCATTGAAACTTGACGGTAGAGAATGATTGTAAAATTGGGCACCTATGTCGTCAATTTGAATTATTTTTATGACGGGAACCCCTCTTAAGACAGGGTCACTTTGTGTACCCATACTTGTTGGGCAAACCCCGGACCTGTACAGATTTAGGCAAGCATGCATTTTATATATTTACTTCTATTTTAGTGCCTAAAGCTTACGAACTGAAATGCAAGTTAGATGTTGAAAATTATTGTTTTGAGGTCAACTGTACAATAATCAGTTTAAGTCAACGTGCATCCCTTGTTTAACGAATCACTTCTTTAAATATGTTCTTCCTCCCCAATCAGCAACCATTTCACTTAAGTATGAATTGTATGGCCAGAGAATACGTAATGTTTGGGGTGGGGTTGGGTCAAGATTTTGTGAACCAAATTTGTTTATGCTCATTCCTGACCAACCCAAGTATTGACGGGGTCTTTGTTAGGTCCTTTTTAATAGATTCACAATGTCATAAGTATTGTCGGGAGGATGAGGGTTCTAGGGATTACATTTTGGGGTAATGAGAAAAGGTTTATGGATCTGTTGAATGTCCTTGAAGAGTGACAAAATCGGAAGGATGAAGGTTCTGTTTCAAAAGCGAAGGGGTGGAGGGAGCGGAAAAATTTGGAATGCTATGTTAACTTTGATGCTAGAGGCAATGAGTCTAGCCGGGGTAAAGCAAGGCTAGATTGCGGGTTTAGGGCTTCTTTGTGGGGTTAGGGTTTCCATTGTGGGTTTTGGGTTCTTCTTTCTGATGGGTTTTGGTGTTCCTTGTGTATATTCCCTATGTACGTAGGGGTACCTTACGCTTGTTAATGATATTTTCTATTCACCTATCAAAAAAAATTAAGGTATTCAAACAAATGTCAGACATTAGTGCACGTCTTCACATACTGAATGCTGGAAAAAGTTAAATAATTGAAATTGTACAAATTGAAACAATAGGTTACTTTTTGAAATTGTAATGAAGTGACCATTTGCATAAAGAAATGATTTTATCCTTTTATTTAGGTATAAATATTGTAGTTGAAAGCCCAGCTTACAGTAACTTCAATTCCATTTTCAATGCCCTAACAAGTTATGGTTGCTCGGTTCCATGTTTTTCCAGTATTCCTGACCAATCTTTATCTTGCAGGTGGAAAATCTGAGTCGCAAAGCCCAACTTCAAGAAGTTGACCTGGAAAGAACAACTAAACAGCTAAAGGAAGCAATAGCTATTGCAGAAGAGGAAACTGCAAAATGCAAAGCAGCAAAGGAAGTCATCAAGTCGCTTACTGCACAAGTAAGATGGATTTTTTGTGCATTAGTACGATAATATTTGGGGTTTATTTGGATTACCATGTCAGTGAAATCTATTAGGCATGTTCTGCATGGCAATAGGGAGTACTCTTTTACTCTCTTTTTCCCCCTGAAGCATTTCGGTTGAGTCCATTTTATATAAGTCTTGTTTCAGTGAGAACTTAAAGAGATTCTTTTGAAAAGGGAAAAAAAAATGAAATTATTTCCAACATTTCCTATTTTCTTTTCCAATTTCTTCTCATAACTGGCAACAATACTATTTTTGCTTTGCAGTCACCTCATTAAAGTGTTTTTTGCGCCCTCACATGCCACAGGAAGAAATTAACTTTTGTTGTTTCCATGGGAGGCCTAACATCCCTTATCATTACATGTGATTATTCTAATTTATCTGCATCTATTGAACAATAAAAATATGTATAATTACAATCAAGCAAGCACCTATAGTATATGGTTGTTAAACAAAAAAGACGTATAACTATCTATAGTTATATGGTTGTTAGTATACGTGTTATATTTCAAGAAAAATTAATTACTGGAGCATTTAGTGGACTAAGCCAGGACAGATTGGATACAATGTGTTTGTTGCTCCAAGTTGTGTTGGACCATAAACTTGTCCAAAACACTTGTCCGAAACTTGCTTTTGTTCAACGGTGCTCTTTTGGGGAAGTGGATTGGCGCTTTGTGCATGAGAAAGAGTCCTTATGAAAAATCGTAGTGGACACTAAGTAAGGTAGCGTGTGGGGTGGGTGGTGTTCTAATGAGGTTCATGGATTGTATGGGGTGGGGTTACAAAATAATATCAAGAGGGCTTAGGGGGAGTTTTTTGGTCATACCAGGTTTGAGGTGGGTGATGGGCCCAAAATTAGATTCTGGCATGACTTGTGGTGTGGGGATTAGGCTTTTGATTTTGTATAGTATTGCTCGCGCAAAAGAGGCTTTAGTAGCAGATTACTTGGAGTTATCTAGTGGTTGACATCAGTAGAATATAAACTTTATTAGAGTGGCTCAAGGTTGAGAAGTAGATGTTACTTCATTTTTGAATTTATTGTATTCTCTAAGATTGAGACAAGGAGTGAAGGCAAGCTACGTTGGGTCCCTTCCAAAAGAGAGATGTTTGATGTTAGATCTTTCTATAACGTCCTTGTATCTCATGAGAGCATCCCTTTCCTTTGGAAGAGTATTTGGTGGCATAATGTTCCCTCGAGAGTGGCGTTTTTTACTTGGATAGCTACTCTAGAAAAAATCCTAACCATGGATAACCTAAGGAAACAAAGTATCATTGTGGTTGATTGGTGTTGTATATGTGAAAAGAGTGGGGAGACTATGAATCATCTTCTTCTCCATTGTGAGACTGCTAGTGCTTTGTGAAGTGTTATCTTCAGTCGTCTTGGGTTAGCTTGGATTATGCCTAGAAGGGTAGTAAACCTTCTCGCTTGTTGTGAGGTAGTCTTCGGTGTGTAGCTATGTAGAAGTTGGTTCCGGCCTACCTTTTGTGGTGTTTTTAGAGAGAAAGAAATGATAGATGTTTTGAAGATTGTGAGAAGATAGTGGCGGAACTAAAGTCTTTCTTCTTCATTACTCTTTATCTTTGGACAGCTACCTTAGATTTTAATTTGCTTAGTTTTCATGATTTTCTCAACTTGTTTTCTCTTTCTAGTTAGGTGTTTTTTTTGTATTCTCCGTGTACTTGGGTTGCGTCTTTTATGCTTTTAAAAATATTTTGTTTACTTATCAAAAAAAGATTATGCCTTTCCTTAGTTGTAATGAGGCTATATGGTGGTGCTTTTTTAACTCTCCCCAGACGTATTTAGTTTGGCAAAAGCTGTTTTCTGATGTGTAAACAGAATCTGTCAGCAATGTCTTTGCACTAGCCTGTAAATAATTTTTCTACTGCCATTATTGTTTTTGTTAAGTTGTGATCTACCAGTGCCTCCATAGCGTGTTGAGCTGTAAGTGGTCACACATCCTGCTATATATATATATATATATATATATATATAGATATATATATAGTATATAATATATATATATATAAATATATATATATATACTATATAATATATATATATATATATATTTGTGTTAATGAGGTTAAAGTGATGGTGGTAACTTGGAAATGTAGAGGCTTGAACTGTTAAACCTCTAGTGTTTCCTGAATGTTCTGCAAAAAGTAGGCTTTAAATGTTTCGAGTTTTTTATTTTTTTTTTTATTTTAATATATTATCATATTAAAAAGTGTAAGGTACTCCTAAGTACACTAGTAGTATACACGAGAGGTTTCTAGTGTTTTTTTGAAACCAGAGATGGTAAATAGATGAGTTGGTTTATTTTGAACTCATGTTCTCATCGGGCACTGAGGGAATCTTTATTATCCTTTATAAAGATTTTATATGATCTACGCTATATGCCTTTGGCCAAAAGAAGAAAAAGTTTAATGTGGCATGATACTTTATTTTAGTTACTAATAATCTTCTATAACCATGCACCAAGAAATTTCTTAAGTTGCATCTAGAACTCGATGCCAGAAATTTGGGCAGACAACTGATATTAATCTTATGGAGTTTCTATTACTTGAGCTTTATAGCTGTTGAAACATTTTTTGTTTTCTTGTGTTGAATAGTTGAAGGACATGGCTGAAAGGCTGCCTGTGGGAGCTGCTCGGAACGTCAAATCACCTTCTCTTGCTTCCTTTGGCTCCAGTCCTGCTGCCAACGAAGTTTCTAATGCTTCTATTGACCGAATGAATGGTCAAGCAATATTCCAAGAACTAGACTCAAATGGATCAAACAGCCAGTTGCTTTCCAATGGATCAAGCAACAACAGTAACCGTAGTTCAGGTCACAACAAACAAACCCATTTAGATGCAACGGCTAGGAATGGAAGCAGAATGAAAGAAAGTGAATCTGAATATGTTGAGCAAGATGATCCTGGTGTATATATTACACTTACCAACCTACCAGGCGGTGTCAAGGATCTTAAGCGAGTTCGCTTCAGGTACATTATCTTCAGCCCAGTTTTCTTTTCGTTTAAAACAACATTTTTTTCCGATAACAGAGATGTCCAACATGTATTATACCAAGTCTTGAAAAAAAAAAAAAGGGAAGGATGACTATATGATGATCTTTCACCTGGGACAAATTTAAACCCTTCTTTTAATGGTGAATGCAGTCGGAAGCGGTTTAGTGAGAAACAAGCAGAACAGTGGTGGGCAGAAAACCGTGCAAGAGTATATGAACAATATAATGTGCACATGATTGACAAGTCAAGTGTCGGCGTTGGGAGCGAGGACTTGGCTCATTGACATATGAAGATAATCATCTGTAAATGAAATGATATTTTCCACAAATACAGCTCGACTTACTGAGAGGTCATACTAATTGATTAGATTTGGCTTCCATCTGCTATAGAAGTTTGAGGGAAGCAAGGTTTGGTATAAGGAGAGAATTAGAGGGGTTTGATTGTGTTTTTGTATTTTCGCTATTTTTTCAACTTGATTTTAGTTTCCATTTTTTCCCTATATGTGCCTTGTGTGGGGGTTGAGGGTGAGAAGTGTAAATTCTTAGTAGGTTGCTGGCTCTTGTGGCTGCCATGTAAATTCCATAAGCAAATGTATCTGCAGATTTTTTTCCCTCTACGGTTTATAAATTCATTCAGGTCATATTAAAGGCAGCTGTTATGTACATTAAAGGCAAATGCATCTTTCGATTCTGTCTTGCACTCATTGCTAATTGTGTAATCATCTATTGAGCGAAAATGAATTTGATGTCTGGCAGAGAGATACAGAGAGAGAGAGAGACCCACGGCCTGGCTTGTTGTGGGTTTCCCATAGCCGTGGGTCTTCCCAGCTTGGTCGTGGGCCCTTCATGGCGAGAGAAGTTTTTTATTTTTTTAATCTTAAGGCATAATTGTATTTTCACAAAAATTATAAGAATATAATGGACATTTTACTTAATTTCGGTTGGATTTAGCAGAAAATTTTAACGGAGAGTGAAAATATCACTGCGATGAATTTAGTTGGTTTACAATTACAACGTTTGGATATGTCCAATATCTAGTAAGCAGAGTACCATTAGATTTATTTACCCAAAAAACACACGAAAAAAAAGAAGATAAAGAAACGGGGTGTTCTTGAATAACTGATAACCGTTATTTTCCAAATGGTCGGTAAGTGCAGGCGCGGGATCCTAATGAATTATGTGAACCTGAAAAGTGAATGCTTATGTATGCACCGACGCGCTAGTAAGTAGTGCAGCTGAGGATCCATGCATACCGCTCGTGTTTGTTTCGCGTAAATCTCTCTCTCTCTCTCTCTCTCTATATATATATATATATATACTCAAATGCCTATTTTTCATACAGTTTCATTTCGATTTTTATTATCTTTTCGCACCATTAGTTTTTGAATGGAAACCACAAAGCTATGCTCTTTCTTGAGGGCATGCATAAGTTCTAAGTCACTCAAGCAAGGCAAGCTCATCCACCAGAAGGTAGTCTCTCTCGGCTTACAGAAGAACATTGCCATTTGCAAAAACCTCATCACCTTTTACTTGTCTTGCCATTTGTATGATTCCGCGAAGCTTGTTTTCCAAACCATTGAGAAGCCATTAGACATTTCTTTGTGGAACGGCCTCATGGCCGCTTACACCAAAAACTTCATGTTCATTGAAGCTTTTGAGCTGTATGAGAGGTTATTGCGTTACCCATATTTGAAACCTGATAGTTATACTTACCCAAGTGTTCTCAAGGCCTGTGGTGGATTGGGCAGAGTTGGTTGTGGGAAAATGATCCATACCCATTTGATAAAAATTGGTTATCTAATTGACGTTGTTGTGGCCAGTGCTCTTGTGGGTATGTATGCAAAGTGCGATGCTTTTGAGTATGCTATACAGTTATTTGATGAAATGCCTGAGAGGGATATGGCATGTTGGAATAGTGTGATTTCTTGTTATTATCAAGATGGGCAACCTAAAAAAGCGTTGGAATTGTTTGAAAGAATGAGAGATTCTGGGTTTGAGCCTAACTCGATGACACTCACGACTGTCATATCATCTTGTGCAAGGCTTTTAGATTTGGAAAGAGGGAAGGGGATACACATGGAGCTGCTGAGAAAAGGATTTGTGTTGGATGGTTTCATCAGCTCGGCTCTTGTGGACATGTATGGAAAATGTGGTTGTTTAGACATGGCTATAGAGGTTTTTGAGCGTATGCCAAGAAAGACTGTGGTTGCTTGGAACTCCATGATTGCAGGACACAGTTTAAAAGGTGACAGCAGTTCATGCATTGAACTTTTTGGAAGGATGAATGAGGACAGAATTAAACCCACTTTAACTACTGTAACCATCATATTAATGGCTTGTTCAAGATCAGCCCATCTTCAACATGGAAAATTCGTACATGGGTATATACTAAGAAACAAAATAGACGCTGACATCTTTACTCAAAGCTCCTTGATAGATTTATACTTCAAATGTGGAAATGTTGTGTCAGCTGAAAATGTTTTTAAAAAGATGCCCAAGACAAATGCGATTTCTTGGAATGTTATGATTTCTGGATATGTGACAGTGGGCAATTATTTCAATGCTCTTCGCATCTTCAGTGACATGAAAGAATCTGGTGTTAAACCAGATGCCATTACATATACTAGTGTTTTACCGGCTTGTTCAAATCTAGCAGCCTTGGAACAGGGTAAGGAGATTCACAACTATGTCATTGAGAGGAAGTTGGAATCCAATGAAGTAGTCATGGGGGCTCTCCTTGATATGTATGCTAAATGTGGTGTTGTGGATGAAGCACTTAATGTTTTTCATCAATTGCCAGAGAGAGATGCTGTGTCGTGGACGTCAATGATCACAGCTTATGGGTCTCATGGTCAAGCTTTAGAAGCTTTGAAGCTTTTTGGTGAAATGCAGCAGTCCAATGCAGAACCAGACAAAGTTACTTTCCTTGCAGTTTTATCTGCTTGTAGCCATGCTGGATTGGTTGATGAAGGTTGTTATTATTTCAATCAAATGATCACCCAGCATGGTATTAAACCCAGAATTGAACACTACTCATGCCTGATTGATCTTCTTGGACGTGCTGGAAGATTGCGTGAAGCTTATGGGATTCTTCAAAGAAACCCAGAAATTATAGAGGATGTTGGGCTATTGAGCACACTGTTTTCTGCATGCCGTTTGCACAGGAATTTAGAATTGGGGGTAGAAATTGCAAGATTGCTTATTGAAAAGGATCCTGATGATCCATCTACTTATATTATTTTATCAAATATGTATGCTTATGCAAAAAAGTGGGACGAGGTGCGCATGGTCAGATCAAAGATGAAAGAGCTGGGATTGAAAAAGAACCCTGGGTGTAGCTGGATTGAGATTAACGAAAGGATCCAGCCTTTCTTTGTTGGTGATAAGTCACACCCACAAGCCGAGATGTTGTATGAATGCCTCACAATTCTTACCAGTCACATGGAGAAAAATGAATTGTTGCCATCTAGAAGCAGCTCCTTATATTCAAAGTGGAAAGAGAGATTCCTTTCTGAAGAGACGAACGAGACATATATATGAAAAATCCTGGTAACAGGAACCAGTGGAGCTTCAAAATCTTTTAGAAAGATAGAAGATGTGTATATGACTCCTGGTTCGCATTAACTCTTCTGCTGCTTAAAACACAGCAGGAGAAAAAGCACTTACTTCTTCACCTGATGGCAGGTTTTCTTTCTTTCCTTTTTTTTTTTTGGGGGCATAAGTGTCATAACTTTACATTGGTCAGTTTACTTTGCGACACAAGTTTCTGTTGTATCAAATTTTTTGTTGTAAAGCTGCAGAAGATAAAGTATGTTATCCCATCACAATTAACTCACATGTGTATCAAATCATTTGATGAGACATTTGTAACAAATCATTCTAAAGCAATGCGTTATTTTATCAAAAAAGATCATTTTCATCCGGCTATTTATAATAATTCAAATGTAATTGACTAGTTGAAATATTAAAATGGGACTAAAATGAGCAACATCTGAATCAATATATTGAAGAAACATCTGGTGAGCACTGTTCACTCATTAAATGTGAAAAAAGGAAAAAAAAAAAAAGAGCCAAATGTAGGTAGTTAAAATTAAAAAATGTAATGTTTTAGCTAAATTGAAAATAAATTTACTAAGTCGAATGTGAATGCTAATGGCCAAAAGGAGATATATGAATCAATTAACTAATTTGATCACATAAGATGACCAACGGGAGATATATGAATTAGTAGGTGCGAGCAGAAGCTCTCAATAAATCACCAGGAGAAGTTGAGTATATACATGGAGAATAATGCAACCTCGCCACCTAGCGTGCTTATAATATAAGGTAACACTCTCCATATTGCAAATACCCTCTTGAAAGCCAGACCAAAGCCTTTCAAACATTCGGTAACCACATTATTACCCACCAATACGGACGTGGGTTTGAGGCACAAATTCCTCGTTCTTCACAAACGTTATATAAAATATTACAACCGGACTATCAAAAATTCCGTTGTCGTCCAGCGGTTAGGATATCTGGCTTTCACCCAGGGGACCCGGGTTCGATTCCCGGCAACGGAAAGTTTTTTCTTTTTTTTTTTATTATTAAAAAAAATATTTTGCCTTTTCCAATTCTTTACAAGTGCATTTGTTTTTCACCTCTTGGAAGGTTTTTTTTCCATTTTAACCATGTTTATACTCCTACCCCAAGTAAACGTAAGACCCACACCTCTAGTCTCTACCATCATTGGCAGTTTTGGCCCATATCTTTCTCACAAGTTCTACATATTTTTCCCCTTCTTGAGGCGCACGCACACGTTCGCGGCCAAGTTCCGAAGTCTTTAAAACCGAAAACACACGCACAAAATCAAAAAAAAAAAAACAAAAAACAAAAAAAGAGGGAGACTTTTTCATTTTGACTGTCGATGGCAAGGGATAGCTGCTTGGCCCGTGTCGGCGCTGGCGTTGCTGTCGGGGGCGCTGTTGGTGGCGCCGTTGGTAATTTCCTCCCTCCCCCAGAACCTGATATTCCTTGAAACCCTTATTGTGCTTTATTCGTTTTGTCCTTCAATATTGCCCTGGATATTGCTGCTTTCTCTTTGATTGCATATTTGTTTTGCGATTTTTTTGTCTTGGTTTTGCATTGGGGTTTTCTAGCACTCCGGCCAGCATCTTGTCTAAGCAATACCACCCACTTCACTACTTTTATGATTTTGACAGAATGACTCCTTGTTTCTTGTTGGTGCTTCTGTAGTTATTCTTGATATTGGTGTGGAATGGAGATAACTCATCAAAGTTGAATGGCTTTCTGGGTCAGAGATAGACTCAACTCGCTGAATGGCTTTCAGCCTACGCCCATCAATAGATGGGTTGTGGGGTTTTGGGGTTTATCTGACAATGTTATTAGTAGTGGTTAATCTGGCGCTGCTGTATCTTTGGGTTTGAGTTTGCGTGCTCTTTTATCTGTTTGGCGTTGGGTTCGCTAGGGAGCACCCTTGTCCTTGTAATCCTTTGGTTATTTAAATGAATTCTTATTCATATAAAAAAATAATTTATCAGAGTTTACACCTTGATTACAAATTGTAATTAAAAGAAGAAGAAGAAGAAAAATTCGCTTGAATTTGTTTGGTGCCTTGTTAGATTTTTGGAATTCTATTTTGCTTTCAATGAAATTCTTTGAGTTACTTCTGCCATGAATTCGTCGAAGCTTGAATAGCAACTGCTGAGAAGGAAATAGTTTGCAAGCTTGAAAGAAATAATTTCAGTTTCTGTGCATTGTTTGTGTAAGTTCTTTCTTTGAAATCTGGCCAGTCAAGTTTATGATTCTTATATGCTTTTTTGTCTGATTATATACAGGTGCTGTGTATGGCACATATGAGGCTATTAGGTTTAAGGTACTTATCTGCTCTGATCTTGCACTTCAACTCATGAGATTATGTAGACTTCACATTTGACTACTCTTTGTCATCATTATTTCTCTCTGTCAAAAATAAGATTTCATGCTTTCTTCTTTCCACTCTTGATATGGTCTTTCCAAATGAAGGTTTTCATGTTCCTGTGAGTAGTTTTTACAGACTGATGCTTACATTGCAATGTCTATACAGAGTACTTAAATAGGTTATATATAATATGGCCATAGAGAAGAGTGGATATTGTAAGATAGCCCATTACCATGTCAGGAAACAAGATTCAATTTCTTAGTAATATTTTAGGGCTGTAATACCAATATCTGATGTTTGGTTCCTGCTCCTTCTGCATGGTATGTTTCTTTTTGAGACCAACTTACAGACATTAGATTGGGGGGCTGAAAAAATGGCTTGTTTGGTGGTATTGGTGTGGCTTAGTTCACTCTATTGGGCATACACGTGCTTTCATGCAGTTTTATATATGGGCTGATCACACACAAAGCCCACTACTTAGAGCCTAGATATGAAAAAACTTGGACCTTCTGAACAATTATAGCAATGAATATTGGGCTATAAGCAAAAGGGGGTCTCATGGGAAGTTCAAGAGGTGGAGATATTGAACTGTGATAAAGGCTATAATTTTTGTTAATGAATATATAAAGGCTAGAAACTTAAACTTCACAGGTTTCTTCCTCTTCTTTATGGGTGACTAGTTGTCATTTTGAATAGGACCTCAACCCAGCCCGACCTGGTCTGAGCTGCATTCTATGATTTTTTTTTTGTGACTTTGTGTATCTTAAGCACATCCTGTGATCTTTCAAAGTGATTTATAATCCCTTTTAGATATATCGAAGTTCATTATTTAATAGGCAGATAACGATTAAACACATTTTTAATAGATTTTCCTTGGCATATCCTCATATTAGTCTTGTAGAAATCCACTTGCTAACCCATATCAAATGCAGATTGTAATTACTGATAGCATGTTAGTATAGTGTGATGCATGGAGAAATTTCTTATGTTTTAGGAGTAAGAGTGGGATTAGGTCCCATAGCACCATTATATCTCTGCTGGACTGCAACGTGACTAATAAAACTTGCTGCAGCCCAAAGCCTTCAAACCTTCTTTTTTGTTTCTGTTGTTCGAGGGTCTAATTGCCTTTGAACTGCCTGCAGCCAGATTATCACCATTATAATCTGTCAGAATTTCTCAATAAAAATACACTACAAAGTGACGTCTTTTTTTCTTTTCCCAGCTTTGGGTTTGCTGCCTTAATCTGAAAGATATCCATTAATGTTTGTATAACTTGGGCCCTGCCTTTGCCATCCATACCTTTGTTGCTATGAGGAATATGTCTATTAATGTTTCGAGAACCAGATCTGAGACAACCATGGGTTTCCATGTTGACCTAATCTGTGTTGCATGTATACCGGACGTAACTGACAATCTCAAATTGTCATTATTTTTTTTTTCTGGGTTTGTCAAAACTCTGCTTTCAATAGTACATCTTCATATGTAGTAGTAGCTAGTAGTTCCTTCCCAGGTCAAGAAGCTTGAGCAAAGAATTCCTCCATAAATATTGAGGTGCCTCTAGCCTTGCCCCTTGCTTTGTCCCCTTAACTATAGATGTATCTCCTTGATCCAGAATCTATACCTAACTGGAAAAAAGAAAAGAAAGGGCTTTGCTGCTGCAAGCTCCACTACTGGGCCAACGTAAACTACCGTCTGCACATGGACTCAATGAGGAAGGTGTAAATTGTTTATTATTGGATCAATATTGCTAATCCCTCTTTGCATGCTATGCTCATATTATTCCCTAACAGCTTTTCCTGTACAACCAGTAGTAGAAATAGATCTCCTTCACCTGCTCAATGATAGCTCTACCTTACATGGACCTGTTGTGCAGTTTGTAATATTCTGGTAATGTAATTTATTATATGGTGCTGGAATGCATCCAGAGCAAAATTAGTTGATGCAGTTTCTAAAATTCTGGTAAAACATTGATTAAGAGCCAATGAATTGAGGTAGCTGTTACTTTCTGGAGAAGAAAGGTTATCGTTCATCAATTAAATACACACACTTCTGGGTGTAAAACCATAGAATCTCCTCCTCTACAGCTTAGATCTGCAGCCCACTTTTTAAAATATATATTCTGTTACCCATGCAATGGAAATTACGAATAAATGTATTCACTTTGACTATCAATATCAGTATTTATATTGATATTTAAATTATATGTAATGTTATTACTGGTGGTGGATGCAGGTACCAGGACTTATGAAGATCAGGTATATTGGACAAACTACACTAGGCAGCGCGGCTATTTTTGGTCTTTTCTTGGGTGCTGGAAGCCTGATACACTGCGGGAAGTCTTATTAAGTACTTTTTTGGTAAATTAATTTGCCTGTCTATTAACTTCTGCTTTGAACTTCGATGTCACATTCCCTTGGACAGTTTGCAAAGAGTGCATAATCATATGATTACTTGTTTCAGAGGCAAAACTTTTCTTGTGCTGTTGTTTTCATGGGTCGTAGGAACATGTTCATGGCAATTAGCCTTGGCATCATTGTGAAATTTTCTTTGTAATTTATCTCTCTGACAGTGGTTGCACACTATGGTATGATGATCAGTTGAGTTTTCTAGTGCGGCCTTTTCTTTCAATGCAACTCCTTTCAGGAAAGAATTCTCTCTCTCTCTCTCTCATAAGAAAGAGAAAGAAAACCAAAATTAGGAGTCCTTTTCTGTGGCAAAAATAGTGATCTTATAATTTGTGACCACTTGCAAGCCAAAGCAGAAGCTGATGCGAATTAGCAGCAGCAAAACTGTGGGTTACAAAGGAAAATGCTACATTTAATTCTCTTGTCCTTCTCCCATCTTTCTATTTTTTAAAATTATTATTAGATTTGTGGTTCTTATGTGTGGATACATATGAGGATCACAAATCCAATGGTGATTTTGAGAAATAAAAAGATTATAGAAAGATATTAGTAGATGCTGTAGCATTTTCCGGTTACAAATGTGTTTGAATACCTGATGAATGCTGATGCTTTACCTCGACCTACATTTTGCCTTTTCCTCTCAGCCGGAAACCGAGTAAAACAGTTGTTTCACCTGTGTCAAGCCCGACCAAACGTGACCTATCCTTTTTCCTCTCCAGCTCCTCCTATTGATGCACCATTTTGCGATGAAAATTTGTTTATTTTGGGGTTTACTCATTCTGTTATAAAAAATAAAAAAGAAAAAGAAAAATAGGGGTCACCCGACTCACCCATGAGGGATTGCCTCTCCTTAGTGGAGGTGGCCAGCGAAAATAGAAAAGATGATCAACCGCCCCTCACCTATTGAGAGGAGGTTGCTCCTCACCACAGTCTGTACCTCACCTAATGAGAATTGTATGATGAGAAGAGGTAGCCCCTCGACTGATAAGGGACGGTCGGTCATCCATTTGTGAGGTGTGACTACCCCTATTAGTGAAGGGTGGTTAGCTACTCTCGTGATGAGAGACTACCTCTTTTTTAAAAAATAATAATAATATTTTATGTTTTTTTTTTTTTAATTTGGGGGTAAAATTATATTTTACAATAGGCTGAGTTATTAGCTAAACTACGTGTCATATCTAAGGTTTCTATCAAATAGTTGATAGTAGGGACCATTTGAATAGGTAACTTACCTTATGATCTTTAAGATATTTTTGAAATTCCATAAATCAATTGGTACAATTACAAACACCAGTTGCTACATAAGTAATTTTTTCTCTCGCAATCTTACCAAATTTTGTCAGAGCAATAATATAAGTTACTCCACATATTTATCATGATTAAAAATCAATAATGATCCACTATAAATTCAATGATAATTTTAAAAATTAAATCACTTTTAATTAAAATAAAATAAACATAAAGATTAACATATATATTTACTTAAGGCTGCAAACTTGCGTGCAGTTGTGTCTGCTAGAGGCTTGCCTTTTTAGAAGTTCAAGTAACAGGAGTTAAACTCCCAATATCATCGGCCATTTTTTATACTTTTTTTTTTCTTTATTTTTTTTCTAATTTGCCATATTTTATACTTAATCAGGAGTTGTCCTGTCATTGTTGCAATAATTTGCACGCCCCAAACCTCCTAGTTTTGCACTACAGAGCTTGTCAAGAATGATGTTCGCAGACGTGTTTCCATGATAATTTTTTGAACAAAATTTTCCTCTAAACTCAACATCCTATATAAACTCAACTCAAATTAGTGTATTTAAGAATAACTTTTCTAATAATAGCCGTCTTTTTTATTTATACAACACTAATTCTAATTCAATGTGAAATCAAAACTCTTATTATAATTGCTGACAATCAATGTCAATGGAGTCTTATTGGTTCAAAAAAATATATATATACTTGGAATATTACACACAAACTTAGTGGCAATTTATATTTTAATAGATGACGTAATAAGTATTATGTTCATTTGCAAATGTGGTGTCACATGTGTTACTACCCTAATTTGTAAACGTGATAAGTGTCACGTAAATTGTCATATCAATTTATAAGGAATTTGATAAAAGTTGTGATACCCCTTATTGCATTCATTGGTTCAAATTCTCCAAATTGCACAAACAACTTAACGCATAATTGTGCTTAGGGAAACCCCATTTAAAAGTTTATATATGTTCATATAATATAAGGATTTTGTTTATCAGGAAAAAAATCATTTTAGGCACACAGCACACATGATTTACTATGGTTAGACAAAATAATTATGAATAAAGGAAAAAAAAAATAGAAACTAGTGTGTCAAAAGAAAAATCACTACAATATATTTGTGCACTGATATTTTGTATCTCACAACAAAAAGCTTACATCTGCAATATTAAAATTGTGCCATATTCCTAGTAGGATTTGCATTTAAGCCCAATCCATCCTAGTATAACAATTTTAACAAAATAAGGTCTCACACTAATTCACACAATACTTATAAGGTATCATAATAGATAATGCTTAAACGTCTAAGAGGGTTCTTTCTGGGGGTCCTCCTCCATTTTTTTGAATTAAAAATTCTGGATGGCCCCACTATTCAGAGAAAGCTGGCGTTTAAAAAATTTTAAACCTGCCTAAAAAATTTCATTCAAAATAAATAAATAAGTAATTTCTTAAAAAAAAAAATTCGACGACCAAGCATCCCTCTATCAATTTACAAAAAAAAAAAGCATCCCTCTATCATAATCTGCCACGTGGCATCCTACCTACCACGTGGGTAGCTGTCTCCTCCTTAGTCTAACAGGCAATCCACCCCTCATCTTAAGTAGTAGTGATAGTGTGTAAGGCGGGTTCATCATCTTCTCTGCAGTTGCACCGCCATCAACGGCAACGACATCAAACTCATACATCACTGCCGCCACCACCGACTTCATCTGCAAATAAGCCATCTCCTTCCCCAGACAAATCCTGGGCCCACAATGAAACACCGGGTACCGATTCTGATCCGACGGCTGAAAAGCCCCATCATCGTCCAACCACCTCTCTGGCCTAAACTCCCTACAATGCTCTCCCCACACCCTCTCCATCCTCCCCATCGCATAAGCCGAGTAATCGGCAAACCACCCCTTCCCCACGCGAGTCCCATCAGGAAAAACGTCATCATTCACCGTTAATCTGGAATTGATCGGTACGGGCGGGAACAACCGCATGGACTCCGATAGAGCTGCATGTAGGTAATGGAGCTTCTTCAGCTCATCGTAACTGAAAATTCGCGACTGTTTTGCTGGCGCCGACGCCGACAACTCCGCGTGTATCAAACGCGCGCACCTAGGATGGCCGGATATCAACCAGAAGAACCATGTCATGGCTGTGGACGTTGAGTCTCTCCCAGCAAGTATGAAGCTTACAACTATGTCTCTCAAGAACTTTCTCTTGTGTTCTTGATCTTTGAACTCTATCTTCAAGCTCGACAACATGAATCTTGACAACAAATCTTGATTTTCACGATCTTCCTGTTCTTGTTCTTTGGACCGGATGATATCTATGGCGTAGTTGTTGATAACTTCTATGGCTTCCTTGTATCTTTTTTCCGATCCCATATTGAGAAATCTTTTCAACTTCCATAGAAGAGGCAGTGGTGACAAAAATCTTGATGAGCTAATATCCACAGCATCATTGAAAGCTTTGGCAAAGTTGGAGCTCGAGGCCAAGCACGCGGGGTCCACACCAAATGCAACGTGGCATATGTTATCGAATGAAAATCTTTGCAACACGTCTTGAAGATCGACGACTTTGTTTTCGTCGTCGCACGCGGCGGAGAGATGAGGAATGAGGCGGTTGGAGATCTGTGAGGCGACGGTGTCGGAGATGAAGTGTTTGAGAGACTTGGTGTTGAATTCGTGGCTTGCGATCTTGCGTTGGAGAGTCCAGAGATGGGCATCGGCGTTGAAGATGCCGTCGCCGAGGAGCTCGGAGAGGACTTCGTGGAAGCGAGAGCCTTTGATGTAGTTTTGGAAGTTGGAGTGGAGGAAGTAGTCGACGTTGGTGGGATTGGCGGTGCAGACGCCGTGGGAGAGATCGAGGAAGGAGCGGACTCGGAGAGTAGATGATGGGGTTTGGGAGAGCATGTCGGCGACCCAGTCGTGGAAGCGATGGCGGTTGCGGAGGAAACCTGGTAGGTTTCCGATGATGGGGTATGATTGTGGGCATGGGGTTTTGGAGGGATGTGATTGAGACTTAGAAAGGAAGCTGAAGATGATGATGATCAAGAGTGGGATGAAGAAGCAAAGGGATAAGTTGAACAACATAATAGCCTCTCGTTTTTCTGTGTTTGAGTGGTGGGAAGATACGACCTGCAGAATTTATGTTTGAATATATTAATTGAAATAATTAACTTTATTATTTTTTTTATTAATTTTAAATTTTAAAATAGGTGGCGATCTAAATATAAGTATTAAATGAATTAAGATAGTTTACTTTTCCCTTTTGAACACGATACATATTCAAATCTCTTTTCCTTCTCATCTACCTTTCAAACTACTTTTTGATTATTTAGAAAAAATAAAAAACTACTTATTGTTTCTCATATTTAAATCTCCATCCTTCCTTGTACATAGAGCATGTTCGGCAAAGGAAATTACTATTCACTAAATTTTACTATTCATCACTTTTCTTAAACTCAAAAAAAACATTCTCACTTTTTATATCACATCAACCACTTTTTAACAATTTTTTTTATTTTTTTATTACTATTAAAATAAAAAATTCAATAAAAAACAAAAATTTTCACTTTTTCATACAAAAAATTTATAATATTCTCCCTACTTTATATCAAATCAAAAATCAACTCATGAACAGTAACTTCCCTTCCTTTGCCAAACATGCATAGTAAAGGCATAAGAATCCTCTCCATTTCAACTGAAATTGGACAGGAACCAGTTAGTTATACTTTTAGGGGTAAAATTATCATTTACTCTTAGAAGACAATTTTACCCCTAAAATTATAAGAGGATCCTAGTCCGTTCCATATGTATGTACTTCTCATCTACATACCTTTCAAAGGACAAGTCTGTCGATCATTCCATTAAATTTTTTATGTTCCTCAATCACGGAACGATTGACATATAGTTTACCAAAACTTGTCTTAATTATTTAATACAATGTGCACTACATTTTTTAATAGTTGAGTAATGTTATACACACCTTCATATTTTTATACCTATTTTTACATTCTTTTAAGTGGCTTTTAAAACTCTTATTGAATTTGAGATAAATCTTTATTGAATTTTAATTCAATGATAATTTTAAAAGTCACATAAAATAATATAAAAATGATTAATATAAGAAAGTGAAAGTATGTGTAACATTACTCCTCATACTTTGCTTTTGCAGGAGATAAAAGATTACTTGGTATCTCCACTGGATGAAGGTAGCTTGCTCTTGCTCTTTTCCTATGCACAAGCAATGACCATTGCATGTCTTCAACTAATATTGTTTTGGTAGCGTTGGGTTATATTATTAGGGATTAAAAGTTTAATCAAATTAGTATGCAACAATAATCTTAAGGTTTTTGGATTAATGCTTAGGCTATGTGCCAACAATCAAAAACTTAATTGCTGCCTTTTAACATGTAAGAAACAAGTAATAATACATGTCAATCTCATATCCACCCAAAATTAATGTGACTTTTATAATTACTATTAGATCAAAAGTCAATAATGATTTATCATAAATCTAATAGTAATTGTAAAAGCCACATCAATTTTGGGTGGAGTACACAGGTGGATATGAAATTGACATATATCATTACTCGTGATAAACATTTTTGTTTTTTAAGAGTAATGTTAGAAGGAAGACTCATGTGATAGGATTGAGCTATCACGGTTGATGGTTTATGGATGATTGTAGAAATGGCGAGGGAAAATGTTATTCGAAATACTCCACTTGAAGTAGGAGTCACCAATTACACATTAGTGTTTGAAAAAAAATATTTTGATAAATATGTCCCTCCTGCTATGTTCAACTAAATAACCATCTCTTACTCATGATAATTACTACTTACGACAAAGATAAGATTAACTATAATTGACATATATCATTACTCGTGATAAACATTTTTGTTTTTTAAGAGTAATGTTAGAAGGAAGACTCATGTGATAGGATTGAGCTATCATGGTTGATGGTTTATGGATGATTGTAGAAATGGCGGGGGAAAATGTTATTCGAAATACTCCACTTGAAGTAGGAGTCACCAATTACACATTAGTGTTTGAAAAAAAAAAAATTTGATAAATCTCTCCCTCCTGCTATGTTCAACTAAATAACCATCTTTTACTCATGATAATTACTACTTACGACAAAGATAAGATTAACTATAGATAAGCTAATCCTTAGATAAGTGCTAATTAATAACAACTGATGGATAAGATAACATGCTTCCCTTATCCTTTATTCTACACTTGTTGTTGCTAATCCAAGTACTTTGGATTAGGCTTAGACTGCCTCTTCCGATAAGTACGATCCCCATCAATTGCCCCCCTCCCCCCCCATGGACGCGATCCAGGTCGAGTGTAGGAAATTGCTGGTGTAGACAATGGTAAGGTTTTCCATTGGACTAAAGCCTCTGTAACATACTTATCACCTTGTTTAACCCAATGATAGTCACGGATAGTCATGGGCTCAAGCAGTGGCGAGTGAGCATCTGAGAAGGGTGGAAGATCACTTGAGATTAAAGATACGTCGCCAACTTTCTTTTTGAGGAGAGAAATGTGAAAGACCGGATGAACATGAGAGGAATCCGATAGGGCCAGTCGGTATGTACCAAGCCAATTCGTTCGAGAATTTGATAGGGACCAAAAAAACGGTTGGCAAGTTTTTGGTGTGCTCAAAGAAAAACACTGTGTTGTCGATAGGGGTGGAGTTTCAAAAGACCCAATCACCTACTTCCAATTCGTACTCTCCTTTTCTTATCCGCATGTTGCTTCATTCGGTTAGCAGCTGTCTGTAGATTGAGCTTCAATTGCTGAAGTAGCTCATCACGTGCAAACAAGTCTTTATCAACTTTGTCAACCACTGAAGCACCAACCAAGTAATTGATGATAGTAGAGGGTGGTCTGCCATACAAGGCTTGGAATGGTGTGGTATCAAGAGAGGAGTGAAAGGTGGTATTATACCAATATTTTGCCCAAGCTAAATGTTGGGCCCATTACTTCGGGTGTTGACTGCAAAGACAGCGGAGGTACTGTTCAAGGCAACAGTTAACCACCTCGATTTGACCATCAGATTGGGAGTGGTAGGCGGAGCTTGTCTTCAGTTGTGTTCCCTGCAACTTAAAAAATTCTTTACAGAATTTGCTCAAAAAAATGGGGTCTTTGTCACTTACCATCACCTTGGGCAGTCCGTGTAGCCACACCACATGGATGACAAATACCTCCGCTATTTTCTTGGCCGTGTAGGGGTAAACTAAGGAGACGAAATGGCCGTATTTGGTGAGACGATCGATGACCACCAGAATTGATGTTTTCCCACCTAAAGATGGCAATCCGTCCACAAAATCAAGGGAAATCTCTTCCCATATCTATGATGGTATTGGTAGCGGTTGTAGAAGACCGGTTGGAGATCGAGCTTCACTCTTATTTCTCTAGCATACGTCACAGGCAACGACATGTTTTTGGACTTCTGATTTCATCCCTTCCCAATAGAAGGATTAGGCTAAGCGGCGATAAGTTTTGACTACGCCGGAGTGGCCACCGAGCTTGGAATCATGAAATTCTTGGAGCAAGGATGTGCGGAGGGGAGAAGATGGTGGCAACATAACTCTACCTTTGAAGAAGAGGATGCCCTCACGGATATGTAGGTGCAGATGTGCTACTGGTTGAGTATGAAGCTTTGTATAAAAACTCTACAAGTAAGAGTCATTGAGGTTGACTTGGCGTATCTCCTTACAAAGGTGAAAATTGGGGCAAGTTAGTGCGTGCAAGCTGGACTCCTCTGTAGGACCTGTGATGATGTCATCGAGGGCTTTGATGGAAAGGGCTGGATCATGATCTGATGAAGGAATGGGCCTGCGAGATAATGCATCAGCGGCGGAGTTAGTTTTTTCCGGCTAGTAAATAATATCATATTCATAGCCCAAAAGTTTGGAAACCCATTTTTCTGCTCCAGAGTGACAATTTGTTGCTCCAAAAAATATTTTAGACTTTTTTGATCTATCCAAAGCTAAAATTTGCGGCCCAGCAAATATGGTCGCCAAATGTGAATAGCTTCCATGATTGCAAGAATTTCTTTGGAATAAATGGACCATCCCCAATTTTTAGGCCCAATAGCCTTGCTCATATGCGCTAAAGGCCTGCCATTTTGTGCTAGTACCGCTCCAATGCCCTTGTCCAAAGCATCTGTCTCCAAAACAAATAAATTAGAAAAATTTGGGAGGCCCAAAACAGGTGTTGTAGCCATAGCATTTTCAAGAGCTCCAAAGGCGGCATCCGCTTGTGGGTTCCATCCAAATTGTCATTTTTTCAATAATTGTGTCAAAGGGCTAGCAATTAACCCATAATGCCGGACAAACTTACGATAATACCCGATGAGTCTGAGGCACGGCCGAAGTTCAGTGATATTTTTGGGTTGAGGTCATATCTGCATAGCTTCAATTTTCATCGGATTCACCTTGACACCATCAATAGTAATTAAATGACCCAAATAATCAACCTATGTTTGGCCAAAAACACATTTGGATGGTTTCAACATAAAGTTGTGAGCTACCAAAATTTCAAACGTTTGGTGGATATGGGTTAAATGCCTTTCCCAATTCAGGCTATAAATCAAAATGTCGTCAAAAAATACCAAAATAAATTAGCTTAAATGTGGTCGAAATATGGCATTCATGGCAGCCTGAAATGTAGATGGGGCATTACAAAGGCCAAAGGGCATGACCAAATATTCATAGTGCCCGCTATGTGTATGAAATGCAATTTTATGGATGTCATCGAGGTGAACCCGAATCTGATGATAACCTGCTCGTAAATCAAGCTTGGTATAGTAATGTGACCCATGTAGTTCATCAATCATATCATCAACCGTGGGACCGATCCTTGACTATAACAGCATTTAAAGCCCTATAGTCCGTGCAAAAACGCCAAGTACCATCTTTTTTTTAACAAGTAATATGGGTGACGAAAATGGACTAGTGCTGGGTCTGATTAATCCATATGTCAATATGTTAGTGATTTACCTTTCAATTTCATTTTTTTTTTCCTGAAAATAGGCATACCTGTAGAGTTGAACATTCACTGGACCTGCACCTTCCATAAGTGGTATGTGATGATCAAATACGCGAGCCAGTGGTAAGGTTTTGGACTCCTCTACGACTTGGCGAAAGTGTTGCAGAATCTGCTGGATTTCAATTGTTGGCTTGCCCTCTTGCTGGATATGGCACACCATGATAGCAAAAAATTCACCCCCTCTAGAGACCTCCCGAAGCAAGATATGGTTACTAATGGATTGGCCTGGACCTTGTGATTGAGCCACAATCTTATATATCTTACTTCCCTTTATAATGGACATGGAAAGTTTGCCCCTGTTACACAATACAGGGCCAAGTTTCTCCAACCATTGAATATCTAACATAATATCCAATCCATTTAATGGTAGAGAAAATAGAGTTATAGTAATCTCCATACCTTGAATTAATAAATGCACAACTTCATACTTTTCTCTACATTGCAGTTGTTCACCATAGGCTACCGTAACCCATAATTCCTTAATGGGAACAACTGGTAAGTGTAAAGTTTGGGCCACCTTTTGATCTACAAAATTATGAGACCCACTGTCAATCAGGGCTAGCACCCTTCAATGTCCCACTTGTGCTGCTATCCGCATTGTGTGTGGTCCTATATACCCAGCAAGTGCACGCAACGACATTTGAGGCTCATATCCATCCTCACCAATTTCGTTTTCGTCCTCCAGCAGGTTGTCACCACAACGTTCTTCTTCACGATCAGGGTCAACCTCAATGATAAACATCTGGTTCACGGCGCATCTATGCCTGAGGATATACCACTCATTACAATTAAAACAAAGCCCCTTCTCCCTTCTTTTTTGCATTTCTTCCCAAGAAATTTTTTTCGCGTGGGATAGAGGTCTCGTGGGCTTCGCCGTTGCTGTGCTGGTAGTCCCTCCAGCCCAATTGGATTTCGTTGAGCTGGCCAAACCTCCTCCCCAATGTGATTTCGGTGTATATTTTGGTGGGTCAACTGGTAGTGGAGTCGTCTTCAAGCGGTCAAGCTGGTCCTCTCTCATGCGGGCAAACTCCACTGTTTCACAAAGTGTTCTAGGCTTGAATTTCCGCACATCAATGGAAATGTCAGCCTTTAGTCCTCCCAAGAAAGTGCCGATCAACGCCTTCTACAGCCACCCAACCACTCGATTGGCTAGCTTCTTAAACTCTTTTTGGTAGTCCCTTAATGTGCCCTTTTGTTGGACATGGGATAGAACTTCATCATAGTCTTCATACTCAGTTGGCCCAAATCAAGCGAGCAATTCCTTTTGGAAGATCATCCAGTCAACAGTTTGGCCATCTTCATGGTAAACCTTTTTGAGCCATTGCCACCATTGATTTGCTTCTTTTTATAGGTAAAAGGCATCGAGCGTTACTTTTTTCTCCTCCTCAGTCTATTGGTACTCAAAATATTGAGTAACCTGATCAAGCTAGACGATGGGGTCGTCTCCAGTAAATCGAAGGAAATCCATTTTCACTGGTCAGGTATAATAGCCATCCTCGCGGTTGTCATGATTGTGATGATGCCGGGAAGACGAGTTAGACTCTCTTTCGTTCTCTTGATGACGTGACGATTCGCCTTGGGTTTTGGAGATGGATTTCATGGCCTCCTTCAAAGGCTGGGCTAAGCTTTCTTTCAGCGATCGCTCCATGCTCTGTAATGAATCCTTGATCTCGTGCACATCGGTTTCTAGCTTTTCAATGCGGTCCTTCTGGGTCGTCATTGCTCTAATACCATATTGATAGGATTGAGCTATCGTGGTTAATGGTTTATGGATGATTGTAGAAATGGCGAGGAAAAATGTTATTTGAAATATTCCACTTGAAGTAGGAGTCACCAATTACACATAAGTGTTTGATAAAATACTTTGATATATCTCTCGCTCCTGCTACGTTTAACTAAATAGCTATTTCCTACTCATGATAATTACTACTTACGATAAAAATGAGATTAACTATAGATAAACTAATCCTTAGAGAAGTGCTAATGATAAGTGTTGAATGTTATACATTCAAACTCCCTAACTCGCATATGTTAAATCTTAGTTTGTATTATTATCTAATATTTTATTGTGTTTAGTGTTTGTCTTATTTTTAAGTCTTAATGGGAAACACATGCAAATCTTGAACATTAGGCCTAAAAAGGCATCAAGGGAAAGCTGAGGAGCAGAAGAAATGCCGAGCGATCGATCGCCACTTTCTTAGATCGATCGCAGCCTTGGATCGATCGCAGCCTTGGATCAATCGCAGAAACCTTGGATCGATCGCTATCGAAGCTTCCAGAACATGAAAAAAAATCTTTGACAACAGATCACGATGATATGATATTTCGGATCAAAGATTGCGGCTTGGTAAGCTATTGTGGGCGCTGAATCACTTCTCAGAGGACTCCTAACAGCTGGATTGCAAATTTTTAGCTTGATCTTTCCTTAAGAAAAATCAAAGCTCCATTTTCCATATATAATGTATGTTCTGTCCGAGAGAGGAGTAGTTTGTTTTTAGTTTATTTTCAGAGTAGTTTTTAGTTTCATTTTGCTTTCTTTTGCTGTTGGATAGTAGGTAGAACACAACCCATAGTTCTTAATCTCCTTAGGAAATGGTTCTCTTCAATTCAATGGAGATTTCCAATTTCTATATGAGGAACTAAACCTTTTATAAGGTTTTGATGGAATTCATTCCAAGTGCTATAAGTTGATTATGTTTAGCTATGATCTTACACACTTTGTATAATGATTGTGTAGCCAAAGATATTGTTCTTCATGTGATATCAATTTGAGCAAAAATTATCTTTTCTTGTCTATGAGAAAATGTTGTTTTCTTGATTGACTTTTATGTTTTCATGATTCTTGATTGAGGGAACATATGCTATACAATGATGCTTTTTGACATGATTTATTAGGGATTGATGAGTTATACTAAGAATCACGATTCAATCCACACTTAATTTAAGTTAGTGTAAGTGGAAAGTCTAGTGAGAACCTATGACGCCTCATGCTTTTTCCATAGAATTGTGTAAGCTTTGAAAATGATTTATGTTGCATGCTAGAGAACATGAACTATCTCACATTTAGATGATTAGGTGGGTGGTTAATGTGTAACTAAGATGCTATATCATTTTCTCTTAAAAGCATTTTCATGTCAAGTTGTTGTAGGGTTGACAACCCTTACACTCTCACTTTATGCTTATGTCAAAAGATCCATGCTAGATATAGTTCACTTTTAGTATGCGGACTGGATGAAGTCAATTCCTTATACTCTCCCTACTCCCTTTATCTTTCAATTAGTTGTTATTTATTTTTGTTGTTTAGTTGTTAAGAAATTCAAAACCATTTATTTTCATAAGTTGAGTTGGAAGGAAACTTAAGAACTTTGTAGCAAAAGTAACCAATACAATCCCTGCGGACGATACCCTCTTTTAGAACTATCCTGCAAGGGTACGATCTATTACAAGCGGTTAATTATAAATTTAAAATCAGTAGCGTTCGCACGACTATCAACTAACTAATAACAACTTATGGATAAGATAACATGCTTCTTCTATCCTTTATTATATTATTGTTGTTGCTAATCCAAGTACTTTGGATTAGGCTTAGGCTGCCTCTTCCGATAAGTATGATCCCATCATCATGTCTTTATTGTGTCCTCTTAAAATAATGTACTTTTAAAATCATCATTAAATCAAAATAGCATGTACTATTTACATTCTTTGTTAATTAAAAAAAAAAAAGAACACGTATTGACAAAATAATTTTTATGCCCGGACGCCAACCACACTAGTCAGCTTTCCAAACAGACCTTTTACTTCCTCGCCCTTCCAAACTCGTCCTCCTTTTGGCCGCCAATTTCAAATTTTCACTCCTAAGCAGCGAGCAAGCGCCTCTGCAAATTTTTTTTTTTTTTCTGATTCTGAAGAGGTACGGATTTCCGTCTTAATCTCCTTTTTCTCTTAATCTTTTTTCGGCATTGGATGTATGGGTTTTTGTATTATATTATGTGAATTAGTGTAATCATGTTTGTGAATTTAATTTTTCTGATCTTTGAACTATTGTGAATTTTCATGGCCGAAAAGAAATCAAGAAATATTGAAGATCTAATATCGCTCATCATCAGGGTTTGCATATTTTCAGCGATTTTTTTTTCTTTTACAGTAAAAGAAAAATGTTAAAGTGATGTTAAAAACCTTTTGCTCTTTCTTGGAAAATTCGTTCGGAAATCAGTGGAATTTGTTTCCGCGAAAAGTAATAAAAAAAAAGAATAATTAAAATTATGATTCTATCCATCTTTCTCGATTAGGTATTTCCAGGTTCAAGATTTGAGCCTCATGTGAATTTTTTAGGTTGGAATAATTTCTCTTACTGAATCTGAACTTGAGAATGAGTTCCAAACTGTGGTTGTTATCTTTATTTGTGCTGAGACTGAAATGCTATAGATCGTGTAGAAAGGCGCATTTGAGTGCTTAATCTTTGGTTACATGCATAGTTTCAGTAATTAAAGCCATTCTGGTTCAGAGTTTTATGCACTAAATAAGTTGAACCCTTAGCTTGCTAATAGAACATCTATTACCAATTCCCATTTATTTCAATTGTTTGCTGATGACATTGTTTCTGTTCCAGAGCTCAGTCCCGGAGATCAAATCTTCACAATAAGAGAAGGAAACAATGGCAACCCGTTTCACTCCGGGGCAGCTAATCATTCCAAATGAAAATTTCGATGTTCACCACAAAAGTAATTCTCCATGTTTCTATTATATCCTTATGTTATGATTGTCGTCTTGTGGGGAGGGATCAGGATCCTCTAGAATTCCTAGGGTTTTTTATCATCTAGATTTCCTTAAATCCAACTGATTATTTTTGAATTAAATGAATGAAATTTTGTCATATCAGTATTTGTCGCTTTTACCAACTGAGCGTCTATTATTTTAGCACACCACATTTTATAAGTGGTAAAACTAATGTGGCAAAATCCATACTATTTAATATGGAAATAATGGTTGTGATTAAGAAAATCTAAATGGTATAATACCCTAAGACTTATAGAGAATATTGACACCATGGGAAGATTGGAACATTGTGAAAATTGGAGTTTTGTTTAGCTGACTGTTCATCTAGCCTACCACTTATACACGTAATACGTTATGGCTAACGTTGATTGGGCCTTCAGAATGTCTTTTTGTGTACCGTAGACCTGCTCTAACTTTTTTCCTTAAATTGACTTATTTTCTTTTGTAGAGGATGTTGATGGTAAAATGAAGGGTTTGAAAACAGCTAGAAAGAAAGGTGGAGTAGGGCTTGGAGGTCGTAGGGCTCTCAACGACATCACAAACAAAGCATCCCTTCATCATGAAGCATCCTTGAGGAAAAAGGATGTACCAAAAGAGGAATTTAATGTAGCTGAGGAAATGTTTTTGCATGACCACAAAAAATGCATTGAGTCACAAAAAAGTGCAATGGATACTTTTTACCTGGACATGGTTCTTCCAGGACACGGTAATTATACTTGCTTCTTATGTCAATATTATTTGGTAACATTTTAATTGCTTTTTTTTTTCACACACACACAGATGCATATATATCCTCACAAGTTCTGTTGTTTTACCACTCACTCAATGTCTTATGTTTAGACTTGGCTGTCAAATTTCTTCCTGTTTGAAAGATTGATCTAAATTTATACCAGTATTCCATTACTGCTTTCTTTTGGAAGGTCTCACCAAAAAATTGGAATGCACTCTTTGCAAATCCTTCATAAGGTTTAGTTTGTATTTAAGCATGTTTCTCTGTATTTAGTATATTGCTTGACCACTTTAGGAAGGAACCATTATTAACCTTGAAAATATGAATACTCCAAGTTCTTAAGTTTGTTGTGATTTCTTTACTAAAGACTTCAGGCCAAAAATTATGAATCCAAAGAATATGGAAAGATGAAATCAGCGCAGACATAATCTAGCATCATATTGCCTAAAGTTGTAAACACTTGCTTTAGGCTGTGTTTGTTTCACTGGAAACATATTTGCACGCCATTTGTCCTAAAAATAGTTGTTCTTTTGTTTAACTTTCACACTTTGGACTGAATTACTAGTTTTCCTCTTTTCCCTTTTGTAATTTAAATCTGATACCCTTCTATTGTATAACTCTCAAATTGTTGGTAGCTGCACAGGTTTTTACATGCATGATTCTTTAAAAAAGAAAATTTTCTTCTGTGCAGATTCTGTATGTACTGCTGAACATCAAGAGTCTAAACAAGCAAAGGTGCTTCTTTTTGACTTTCCTACCTCTCTACTTTGATATAACATAAAAAAAATGGAAGGGCAGGTTTACTTTAACAAAACCAATGATATGGATAATTGTATTCTACTCTTGAAACTGTAATATTCATTTGAGTCCAAATGCGGTGAATTATTTTGTTATCCTTTGTTCATCGAAATGACAATCATTCCCCTTACAATGATGTGGCACTAACATAGCATGGTTTCATAAGACTTTATTATTTTATCATTGCAAACATAGCTTCTCCTTACATAATTTTAATTTTTTATCTTACATAATCCTCAATCTGTGCTTTAGACTGATCCCGATAGCCCCCGCTGCTACCCTGAGGCAGTAGAATTGTCCATGTCTGAGCTTGCTGAATGGTTAGCATCTTCAAGAGAATGGACCTCTCCTCCATGTTCTCCAATATCTTGGGACTCTCCACCATCCTCCCTTTTTGTATGGGAATCCGAAGCGGTTGAATTCATTCTGAAGCAAGAAGTTGATGTTTGAATGTGATTTTCTTTGTTCGTAAAAATGTAACCCACAGTTGTTGTACTCAATCTCACATTTCATGCTAACATATTCTTTCAATTTTTATGAGATCTATTACTAGATTGTTTGAAGAGACAATGGGACGAAAGAAGAGTACAAATGTGTTTGAGGCTTACAACACCAGGACAGTGAAGTAGAATAGGAAATATATTTATGGTATCAGCAACTATACAGTCAACATAGGCAATAGAATTTTTTTTTTTTTCTTTTTTTGTAACTGAGCCAATAAATTTTGAGTCATGTGGAAAGCATCTTTTCAACAGAGTTAGATTAATTAGAAATTGAAAAACGATTTATTGGTGGCCAGTGAGACGATAGAGGGGATGTTTGTCTAGCTCAAAGAGATAATAGTTAGGTAATTGAAAATTCTAAAAGAAAAAAGGAAAAAGAAACATAACAAAATTCATTCTATTTTCAAATAATGGTGTTATTCGAGCGTTGGTGAGGGACTGAGGACTGAGGAGTAATGGAATATAACAAATTTGAGCCACTGGATTTTTGCAGTAGTCGAGAGCTTCCTTGGAATCGCCTGTAGTATACCAGCTCTAACACTGATAAAAAGAAGAAAACGCATAACATTGACTTTAGACGACTCCGCTGGGGATCGAACCCAGAATCTCTGGTTTCGTAGACCAGCGCCTTATCCATTGGGCCACGGAGTCCTGTTGATATCAATATTACAAATTTGGTTAAAGTCCTAATTATTAGCACATGCACTGAGATTCTCAACTTTGAACCGACTACGCTAAACGTTTGGCCAAAGATGAAATTGACAGAATGAAGAAGAAAACCCTGTATGTCCAACAATGGAGGGCATGATAGTGTTGCAGCTATAGCATTTTCTCCTGTTGAAAACTGCTGAAAAATTAAGGCTATCAGGTTTCCTATAATTTTTTTTTTCTTTATTTAGTACACTTCTATATAACTACAATACAACTTGATAATGTGACAGTGAATATCAACATTAATCAATACTCATAAAAGAAATTAAAAATAAAGATAAAGGTTAATTTTCACTGTTACATAATCCCAATTATATGCATTGTATACTAAATAACATTACTCTCTATTTTTAGATTGGGTGAGTGTCCCATTAGTACGTGTCATTTACATACGTTGTACTTATGTGAGAGGTTGTTCATATGATTGGATTCCAGGTTTGAAATTACAAGTACAATTATCTTTCATTTGCTGTTTTCTAGTTTCAACTAACCTCTTTTTAAATTTTTTTTTTAAAAAAAATTCATCAATAAGGTAAAAACTGTAAACCAATAAAATGAAACAAAATCCAAATTCCAGAGCGTGGAACGGCGGGCAAATTCATATCAATCTTCTACAAATATGCATTCATGTAACTGGCTTACAATAGTTTGTATACATGAAAATATTGTACATCAAAGTTATCAAACCATAGTTGGCTAAAACTTGTACCACCTTTTACACCTCAGGTTTAAATAACACAAGAAAACGTGATAGTAAAGGCGGGGGAATTCGATGATCAAACATGTTCAAATACGAGGTTTCTTTTGCATAGAGGTGAGTTCAAAAGAGTTGCATCACTTCTTCTTAGCCAGTGCTGCTGCTGCAATCCCACCAGCAATCAGTCCAACTCCAGCTGCAGCAATGCCTATACCAATGGCACCATCTAAATTGATACCAAAGAGGGGAGAAGAGTGTTAGTGTTTTGTTCAACTCAGGGACAATAATAAAGGAGAAGAAGACAATAATGATTGATTGTTACCTTTTTTGATCCGGTCTTCAATTGCTTTCTTCAGGGTCTGTGCCTGTCTCCAATCAGGTGCGATCTACAAAAGAAACATGGGACAAAGAAACATGCAACAATCAAGTTCAGGAGTTGCTCTACCGGAAAATCAGATTTCTTTTCAAAGCATGGTACTAAGTTTTAGAAATGTATTGACAATAATAGACTAAAAGTAGAGTCCAACATTGAAGACAAAACTACTTGAGGTAAATGAAGCAAATGCTCATTTGTATAGGTTTGCCAGTTACAAGTTCATATCAGGAAAACAGAGATCACACCGTTAAACACTGCTCTGCGAGCTCCCTACTTCTTGAATAATCACCACTTCTGTAACACCCAATGGCCAGAAGATATAGCTTCTCTCTCGTTTGCAGTGGGCTGTTATTACTGGCCAAAGAAACTGCCAATGACATGCTTTGCAAAAGTTAGCAAAGTATTCTAGTCGGTGAAGCAATAAATAGAACAAAATAAGCAGGTGCACTGCAAAATTCTGACATCAAATATTCAAGGCCATTTCAGCAGGATGCACTTCTTGGTTAAGAGGCCCAAGGGGAGGAGAGGGAAACCCACCCACCCACCCACACACACAGTGAGATAGAGAGATAGAGATTGAGAGAGAGAGAGAGAGAGGGAGAGAGAGGAGCCTGATTTTGTATATATTTCCACCTTCAAGCATCGCAATCCCACGTTGTACATCTTCTGGTCGTCTCGAGTGAACAAGAGCCCATGATAAACGCATGATACATTCATTCAAAAGCTCATTAGAGGAACCTTTTTGGGCCTCAGCAACCTCTCTCTCACAGCCCTGTGGATGCATGAGTACAGAAGAAGACAAAGGAATAGATCAGACCAAAAATATCATGCAGTGTATCCAATATGACTGCTATTAGGCAAACACCGTAAATAATACATTCCAATGGAAAAGGCAGAATTGTGCACCAAAGTGTTAAGCAGTTGTTAACACTTTCTACATAATGCACCAACTTCTATCTGTATTATGGTTCATATATTAACTTTTTTTTTTTTTTGATAACTAAAGTTCATTATATATATATATATATTATATATATATATATATATATGGTTCATATATTAACTTTGGGCTCATCTATTAAGTAGTGCTTAAAAAGAACAACCATCACGCCAGCCCCCTAACTGGAACCAAATCCATACAGTAAAATCAACAAGGATCTGCCTATTAACATATCTTGATTGTATAATACATGGCAAAAACAACTACCACAATACATATATAATCACTGGAGCACTTCCACATATGTAACAGCCTAAAACTGTTATAGAAGGAAAAATAACAAAGCACAATAATCAAATTATACAAAATTACAGGAGAACAATATGTCAGTATGAATGGATGTACAGAAACTGTGAAAGTAGAGAAACGATTATCATCTTATTGTTTTTGATGAATAAGCAGGAACTTTTCATTCAACAAAGAAGATTACAACTGATCAGAACCACTCAAAACAAAACAGCAAAAGAAACAAAATCTAGGGAAACAAAACCCCCAGGCCAAACCAGTAAAAGAAACGAAACCCAGGGGAGCTTCTACAAGGCAAAACCCAGCAGAAGAGGACTAGCCAAGCAGGTCATTGGGAAGATTCCAGGCTTGACAAAGGAGAAGACTCTACCTAGTCCTCTGAAATTTTCCCTTTCCCAAGATTCTGGTTCTTACTTCCCACATAATTTGCTTCAAAATCTGATCCTCTGTTTTGGGATGGCCATGGTGTTTGATTTCATTTCGAGCATACCATGGTGTTTGATTATCATCTTATTGTTGAAAGACAAGAAAGGGAAGTTCACGATATATGACTAGCCAGCAAATCATCCTAATCCCACAAGTGATTACCGTTTATCACACAAATCTATTTTTGTTACAAATATACCATAGTTGACATTTTCATTAAGTAATTCTTGTTCTTTACATCACCAACATAAACTTGTCGTAAGTAGAGATAATTGAAATTCAATATAAATCTATCCCATTTGACAGCTATCCATGCCATGTCTAATAACCTCATTAATAGGATCAATTTTAAGGAAACAATAACATTCTCGCCTAAAATGAGTCAAATGACCATCAATATCGAAAACCTTAGGTAACCCTTATCTCATTTTCAATTCATTGAGCAAAATTTTACGCCAAATCTTAGGCTATTCGACTAAAGCATACAACATAGGTAACTATTTGTTGGACCCAGATCACCATTCATTCAAATCATTAGCGAATACAAAGTTTTTGATGAAATTACGCAATGAAAGTTAGTTAGGAGTTGTAATATTGTTGCTTTTAAAAAAAGAGATAAAAGAGCTTACCACGACGACATCGTTGTCGCACCAGGGGATCTGGTCGCCGCCAGAAAAGAAGTTAGAGACGGAATTGAAGAAGTTCCCGATCTGCGCTTCCACTTTGGATTTTGACATTTCTATTGCTCAATTTGCTCTGCCGTCGAACGAAAGCGCCCAAACTTTGAGCTTATTCCAAGATACTGACCCACGGATGAAGAGATAGCGTGTCAAGGGGAGAAAAAGAGGGATGAGGACTCGAATCGAAAGATCTAACTTAGGGCCGAAGTATTTTTGAATCTATTTTGTTTTGTTTTTAATTGGAAAACAAAATATCTTGTAAATTTTAAATATTTCATTGAAATATTCAAATTAATATATCGCACTAGTTTTAATTACTCTGTCGATTGATATTTTTTTTAAAAAAAAAAAAATGTTTTAGTCTTTTTTCAATTTTGTTTTCTTGTTTTCTTTTTTTTTTTTTTCATTGTTTTAATCTCTTTTCCCTGGTCGCTACTTTAATTAGAAATCAACTTTTGGATTTCATGAAGTGACATATTTTTGCTTAATTTTTACCTTCATTTGACATGGATAATGTTTCTGAAGACTCTCTCAATTAAGTTGAAACTGTCTAAAAAATCATATACAAACACGTAAAAAGTAAATTACGAGGGAATAACTTTCTCTCCATTTTAAGTGAAACTAAGAGAATTTATTTTAGGATTAAGTTTTATTTTATTGTATTTAATAGTAAACATAATACTGCATCATTTAAAGTTTAAAATAAAGTGGTAATATATTTACTATTTAATAACATATACATCATTAAATCTAAAACCTAATATAGCCATAAAATAGAAATCCATCCAACTGATGAACTGAACACTCCACACCTCCTTCCCCTACTATTTTTTGTTTTTTAACATTGTTGGAATAGTTTCTGGGCATGTAAACACTTAGATCAATTTGATTGAACACTTGAAAGAGAAAAAGAGAAAAGTCACTCGAGTTTGCCAGAATGTGTCGGTAGGGGATAATTTCAATATCTAAGAGCATTTCTAGTGAGCTTTTTAAAGTTTATCTACATTTAACTTTAAACATACACTTTTAGCTAGCCACTTTTTTAAATTACTAAACAACAAACTCTCTAAATGTTTCTTTATTTTAAATAAATACTATTCTTTATTAATAACATTAACTACCATGAGAGGAAAATAAAATAGAGGAAAACAAGTTTATGGGGCTAAAGCTGAAAAGTAATATTAAAAAAAAATTAACATTTGAATTTTGACTCTTTAGATTTAAAGAGAAAATCTGATAAAGTTAAAATTTAATTTCGAATAAAGAGTTGGTTAAATGAAAATTTTTGAGTATTTTGTTAAAATTTTTGAAAAAAGCTACATCTACTAAGAATGCTCTAAGTAAGTTATTTGTCTCGAAAGAATAACGACAATGAGATATAACGTTTTTGCTAGGAAAAGCATACCTTTTTTACTTGGACTGAGCTCTCCTTTTATAGGATAGAATAATAGTTGTTGTTGGTCTCTTCCCGTAGAAGAGAATAGTAGTTGTTGTTGATCAATCCCCCTTAATCTTGTGATTAGGTTGTCATCTTTGGAGTTTATCCTTTCTTTAATATCCAGATTTTGTTGTGTTTATCTTGGTGATAGAGGATATCCGAGATTCCCTGAATCACGGGATTGAGTCCCGAATTCTATGTATCATGGGGAGGTCCGTCTCTTATCTGCACACCTTGATTTGCTGAGCTGTTAGGCTCAGTTTCGAGCTTATCTTGCCTTCTAGGCCTGTGGCCGCAAATATTAGTTCGTCTAAGTGGACTGGTTATCCTGTCGGCCCAATTCCAACAAACATAAAGAGGACAAAAGAAAGAAAAATTAAGGAGAAAGATATAGTGTTGAAATATGGGAGGAGACTCATTGGTTCAACTCTTTCTTTTAATTTTGTTCCCTACTCAATTTCGGCTCAGTCACAGCACAAAAAGACATTTTTTGGTCTAGGCAGTAGGCATGGAGGACGAAGCCGAAGCTCACACGGAAAATGAGTCCAGGATAGCTATGTCAAATTTAAATTTGAGAGTATGTCGAGGAGGGGTCCAAGATCATGGACTTCTTCCGGTGGTGTGGGTTTTTTAAGGGCAAAGTTTTTGTTTCGGTCTATTAAATTAGAGTAATGATACAAGTTATCATTTATGTTTATTTTGTGTCAACCAAAAGAGATATGGTTTTTAAAACTACCATTAGATCAAAAATCAATAATCATCGATAATAAATTTAATGGTGATTTTAAAAATCACATCACTTTTGGTTGACACAAGGTAGACATGGAGGGTGACATATATAATTACTCATTAAATTAATGTGAGTTTAAAATACATGTAACAATTAATAGTGTATAATTATTATATGCATTTTAGACACATAAATTGAGTTACAAAGATTTTTTTTTTCAACTCAATTTGAAAAAAAAAATTGTACGATCTTAGAGGATGAGCTCAACAACCGTCAAATTTGAAAGGTGGTGGTAGGAGTGTACATGCAGATGCGGACGTGATTATTTATAATATCCATAGCCGTATCCACAAAATGCAGATATCACTTTTAAATATTCGCATTTGCATCATGTTTTTACTAATCTCATCCGCACAGTTATTAATGCGGTTATTATCCGCTATTCGCATATTAGGTAATTGGTCTTTTTGGGCCTATTTTAGTCTTTTAAACTTTCTTTGGGTCTCTATTAGAACCTATTTTAAAAATGATTTGGGGTGATTTTTAGTGTTTTGAGTTTGTTTTTATTTTTTTAGCCCTAATGTTTTGAAAATATATTAATTTCACATTAGTTTTGCAAAATAGCATCATTTTGGCAAACAATCTCTACCTATTACCTAACCCAAAACTACGCTTTTTTGGAGAATTTATTAAATATAATATATATAAAGAGTATGCAGATAATGATTTTTGCTATCCGCATCCACATGTGCAGATATGGATAGTGGTTAGTTGTAAAAAGCAAGTGCGAGCAGTTAATATCCGCATGCATGTACACCCCTAGGTGGTGAGCTTCCTCATTATATACGGGGGATGAGCCTTTTGGATAGGAGTCTAGGGATCCAATTTGCCGACCAGACTGGTTGGAAGAACAATCATTTACTCGATAACAGGATCATTGGAACCCTTTACAGCGACATGAGATGGGATAACCCTATTACAGCAAATGGTTACAATACAACTTTTTAAAGAAAGAGAATAATATCACTCTTCACACATATTTATCGCATAAATCTTATATCAGTTAACGTGCTATATTTCAAATAATTTTTTATGTTAGTCACTTAAAACAAGTCACGTTAGGCTATGCAAAATAAGTGTAAGTATGACTCCCTGCCTTAATTTGTAAAAGCTTGCTTTTATTAGCATTACTAAATTTAACAGGCTTCACCTTCTGCTGGAACACAACCCATTACTGTTCCTGCTTTACAAAAGACCAGACATTGTTTTGTTTCCAACATTTACTCCATGGTGTACAATTCTTCGACCAGACACTGCATTATCTGATGGAAAAATGGACGAGAGAGATTTTTTATCACTTTGATGGGGAATATTAGTGTGTACTCAACAAAAGAGGCCAAAATATTTCCCTTAATTGGGGGAAAAAAAAAAACAATATTATTCATTCACACTCTAAAAGCGTACAGCTCTACATCAATCAATTTAAGAGGCTACAGATAATTGAAAAAATACTCTAATAGCATTCCCTTCTTTTCGAAGTCAAGAAAGATTCCGAGAAAAAAAAAAAAAAAAGGAAGAAGAAGAAGAAGGACAGAAACCACTCATTTTACCAAGGAGCTCACCAACTATGAAGGTCCTTGAGTCTTCAGAGGGATCCAATCTTTTACTTCCATAAAGACATTGTGAACAAACCACCCATGAAAAACCGGCAATCTTGGCAAACTGTACAACTATGCACCCTAGAAAGTAGCTCTTATTTGTTAATGCATTCCTCCAAACCAGCCATCAAAATGACGAAATCCTGACCGTGCTCACGAGCAGCTAAACAACCACCTGAACTAGTTCTCAAAGTCTTCATCATTGCCTGTGTGTGGTTATGACCAGAACTGGAAGTGGGGAGTCATCTGATGGGAACTTTCTCAGAGTTCTTCAAATTTCAGTTTTGCCCTGCATTTTAATCTGAAGTAATGGGATCATCTCATACAGTACTTCTAATATAATTCTTGTCTTTTTAAGCAGATATCGTCGGAAGGCGGTACATCTTCCTCATTGTACTTCAGTAATTCCCCATTTCCACTGCAAAGTCGGGTAGACAATGAAGGGGATACAGGAGCATAACTACCTGTGGTTATTTTAACAATAAAGCATGAAAAGACAAAATAAGTCATGGTTCAATATACTGATCTGATTCAGAAATGAGTGGATCAGATAATAAGGGGTGCAGGTGAATTTATTACACACCTCTGAAAGAGGAGCTTCTCTCAAAGTCTTTGGTTGCGTGCAATAAGATGGTCCCAGAGAGCACAACAATAAAGCCGCATATTTCTGTGATTATGGTTCCTCCACTTTGGCCATCCCAGTCCTGATATCATAATTTTCACCGTACAATGTGCTCATCAAATTGAATTTATGGCCAAATAATGCTTGGTTTGGTATATATAAGAGTGATCACAAAGATAGCATTAGAATTTTTTTTTTCCACCAGGTCTCTACCCCCAGGAACTCCAGACTCAGATAACGGGTTCGTTTGGTAAAACTTTTTAGAGTATTTGTGTTTTAGTTGAGATGTGACATTAAGATGAAAGTAATTTTGAATGTTGTGTTAAGTATTTTGTACTTGGAGTTATTTGCTAATGCTTTTGCTTTTTTGCTAAAAAGCAAAAAGCTATCCTAAAAAGTGTCGCCAAACGAGCATATGTTTTTATACAAAATGAAGGTGGAGGTCAGGTTCAAAGACTCAGTTATAAAATCCTGGTAAACTAGGAACAGTCCTACTTTCAATTGTCACATTGGCAATGGGAGCAACCGCTTCTCTCATCCTCTCTTCCCACGATGCACTGGTCCTTAAAACTAGGATTCACAAGTGTGAAATCCAGGTGTGGACAAGCCCAATAGGTCTCAGTTAACATCATACCGCTCGGTATCATATTCTTTTCTGCAGTTGTCATTTCTAGCCTTTTTCCAGTCCCAAGTCCCAACAAACCAAAAACCTGATATTTTCCCAATTCAACTAACAAAGTGGTTGTGACTACCAGCAGCATCCTCCACTGAAAGCTGGATAGAAGCTGAATCCAAGATTTCAACCAAGACCCCCTTGCCTTTTTCTCTTCTTCCTTAGATCAGTCCACTCACTCTCAGAGGTGGTGGCTCTATTCTTATGTTAAGTGGGAGCCAGGATTTGTCTGCAGCACCTAATGAAGTAGTATGCTGCATTTAAGGCTGTGACACAGATTTTCAATCTACTTTTGCATATCCCAAATTTCTACCTCGATAAGAGGGTTTGTGAGGTTGCTCTCTGCTTAAATAAAGCCAACTTGAAAATGAAGCTCCAATCTAAAATGCCACCATTGACTAGACATTACCTTAAACATTATGACACTGGCAAGGATTGTAAGCGTTGTGAACATCACGTAATATATAGGGGAAACAATGGCAGTGTTGAATGTGTCAAGGGCCTGAAACATAAGAGCTATGTTGTTAGAGAATTAATAATTGGCCAAAAAATAACAACTGTGTAGACATCAAGACAATTCCAAAAATTTTTTTTTTTTTGATAATTAAGAATATTAATTATAACTTCCAAAAATATTTTCAATTTACTTAAAGAATCGAAGCATCCTTTTAGACAAGATGTAACAACAGATAAAATAGTGACGACTCACACGTCAGAGAGCAATTACCAATAGATAAATCTTGTGAGAATTACGTATTTCATATAAAAATATGATTAGTTGAAAGATAGTTTTAACAGCCTGAAATTTCAGTATCCTTCTATTGACAGGTAAATTTTGTAGTTTATGAAACTCATTAAATGGATATTTTGCTACTAGAATATTTAAAGAATTACACTGTAAAGCATTGACAAAGAGTAGAGCCTGTTAGACTAAGAGAGATAGTGAAGGAAACACTACAATCAATGAGCCTGCATTCTCTCATCTAAAGTTTATGGCAGCTTCCATAGTAAATAATTCCTAAAGTGTCCATTGTAAGGATCTGAATATGTTCTTTTTCTTCTTTCTACAGCACCAACATTTTTTTATCAGATTTTAACAATCAACAAAACTAAAATTAAACACTAAATGTCATTCTGCAATAATTATTTTATTCTCCTAGCAAAACAATATTAGAACATGAATTTCAGGTTCACTGGCTGATTATTTCTATGGCAAAATTTGGTCTATCTAGCAAAATGCTATGGTCTGCATGTAAAATGCAAAGATGTGGTCTTACACATTTATGTTACAATCAGGCTAGACAAATTCTATAACAAAAGATGAGCAGGAGATGTTACAATCACATGATTCTCATATTTCTTCTACTAACATTTCAGATGCAATTTTCAAGGACCTTTGTATCCTGTAAGATGTTTTTCTAGTTTCTAGGAGTTCTAGACATTCTGGAGGAATCTTGTAAAATATGGATTAATTTAAATGGAAGTATAGAACACGCCTAGCTGTTCAAGACACTTGGCCAGATCTGAAAACTCAATTTGATACAAAAAATTCCTTTGCTTAATTACATCTACAAGCTGTATTTCCCAGCTAGCCAAGCAAAGTCAGGTGAGGTTGGCACAAAGCCAAGGAAAATGTTATAGTTAGCAAAACAGTTAGGTGACATTTGGTACACGAAATGACTATTCTGTTAGGAAAAAAAATAAAGTTTTTATTGAAAATAGAAAAAAGTGAAATGAAATACTTGGAATAGCCATTCCCATGGCACATAAGGGAATAACTATTCCTTGAATTTTGAGAAGAATTATTATTCCTCAATTTAAGGAATAGTCATTCCCTCATGGGCAATGAGAATGGTTATTTCAAATGTTAAATCCTTATCATATACTCTAACACCAAGGCTATTTGATTCCACCTTTTTCTATTCCTAATAAAACTTACTCATTTTTTCTAATGGAATAGTCATTCCGTGCATCAAACGTAACCTTAGACTTACATATATTACAAGATTAGTCTTCGAGGAGGTAAAAATTTAAGAGCATTCGTAGTGAAGTTGTCAAACTAAAATTTTCGTCAGATTTTGACTAGCTGACTCAAAAAACCATCCGCAACAAACTCGTTATTGCTATAGCAAATTAGCCTATAGTCAGACAAGCTCATCTGAGCAGACGAGCAAAAATGTTTGCTACTCTACTTTTTTGCATTTGTATATTCCTCATTCGCACATTCTCTCTCCCATCTTGTGTCCTTCACGCCTTCAGCCTCAACGAGTTGCAAACCTTCAACCTCAACGAGTTGCAAAGAGAACAAGTGTGAATCTTACAGGTGTGAGAGTGAGGGAGAGTGCTGAGAGAGAACAAGACCCACACTAGATCGTGACTGAGAGAGAAAGAAAGAGAGTCGGAGAGAGAGATCAGATGGTGCTCTGTTCTGTGACCCACTGGCGATCCACATGCACGGCGTGATGGCGGCATTTTGGTGGTTGTTGCAAGTGGAATAATATTCTCATAGGTGTTTGATTTTAAGTGATTTCTTTAGGTTTATGTTTAGATTTTTGGAATTGTGTTTGTTGATGCTATTTCGATTGTATGGGTTGGATGATTTGGGGATTTTGTTGAGGGATTTGAGGTTTCGGTTTGTTGGAGGCTTTCTTGTTTGGCTGATTTGGGGAGGACAGAGGATTTGAGGTTTCGATTTGTTGGGAGGTTTTCTTGTTTGGCCGATTTGGGGAGAGAGGAGGATTTGAGGTTTTGATTTGGGGGTGGGCTTTCTTGCTTGGTCGATTTGGGGAGAAAAGGGGATATTATGAAATTAATCTTAGTTTTGGTTGTTTGATGGCTTTTCTGGATTGTCTAAATAAACTATTGAAAAAATTGCTGTGGAAACTTTGTAGTGATTTGGGTCTATAAATTGCTGAATAATTTGCAATGGGATTGCAATAAACTGAATTGTTTCATGACAGTTAGTTTCATGCTAATAAAAAAAAAAATTAGTTAAAAGTTGATAAATATTTGAAGAGTTTGTTATTTGGTGTTTTTGATAAGTGGCTAGCTAAACTAAGAAAACTAAATATTTTAGCTAAAATTTATCTAAATTTTGACTAGTTCACTAGGAATGCTCTAAGGGTCCGTTTGGGATTACGATTTCAAAAAGTGCGATTTTAAAAATTGTGATTTTAAAATGTGTGATTTTAAAATTACGATTTGATTTTTAAAATCGCAGTTTAACCTTTAAAATTATGCGTTTTTAAAAAAAATCTCCTTACCTGCGATTTGAAAACGCAGATTTCTGCGTTTTCAAATCGCAATTTTTTGTGATTTGGTTTAAAATCGCACTTTTTTGTTTATAAAATCGCAATCCCAAACGCACCCTAAATAAAAGAAAAAATTAATTAAAAAGAAACAAAGAAGGAAAAAACTTAGACCTCTTATTCAATTTCAATTCTTCCACTTAAGTCTCTGAAGTAAAATGACTAAAATTTGAAAAAAAAGAAATGGAACTCCACATTGATTTTTGTACCATATGAAAGGTATCCATGGGAGCATGAACGAGCATAGTGCATGCAGAAATTCAAAGAGAAACTTACAAATACCTAACCATGAAACGAGGTGAGCAGAAAAGCTCCACAATTTGAAAGTGAGTTACTTGACTACTATAGGATAATGTCTATGTCTATCAAGTATCAAGTCTTTTATCCATCGAAAGGAGATACCATCTTACTAATACCCAGAACCTGACATAGCTGTGATCCAAGGGTATATCCACGTACTTCACCCACAAATAACTTCATGGGAAAGACAATATTAGTAATGCTACACATCAGATTCCAGAATATTTTTCAATTCTCTTAAACAATCATAGATCATTTGTTCATTTGATTACTGTTGTAAGGTTTGCATGGAAAGGAAATGACAGAATTTTCCTCCCTACTAGGTTAGAGGAATTTCCTCCAACCTAGTCTATAAGATTGCTATGCGTTCCTTAACATTAAAATAAACACATGTTTTTTTAATAGCATGTGAGAGGCGCATGCTATCTCTCACATGCTATTAAAAAGAATATGTTTCTCACATGCTCAAGGGCATTACAATTTTATAAATTGAGCTGGAGGAAATTCTTACAATCCAATTTGGAGGAAAGCTCTATCCGAAAGAAAAATAGAGAGAGAGAGAGAGAGAGGAGGCTCATTCTCGTATGTAGCCTCTCTCGCCTCATAATCTATATATATATCAAACCCTTTTCACTAACATATTCGTGTAACCCTAACAAACTCTTCTAACATTTACTTTAGAAGATGCTAGGGAAAAAAAACTGCACCTAATAAATGTAGGAAGAAATAGTAAATATTCTCATGTATAAATTGCTCCCAAGATTTTGGCCAGACCTCAATCAAGAAGCATGTCGAAATCACAATAGACAAGTATGCTTATGTTCTTGAAGGCATTTTATTAGTTGGAATAATGTAGAGGGAAAATTATATTTTTTAAAAAAACACAAAACAAAACAAAACAAAACAAATCAAGCAAGAAAAAGGGAAGGGGTAAATTTTTGCCAAATATTTAATGTGCAAGAAATCGCAGATATACTACTCTTAAAACCATGCTAGACTAAAGTATACACACTGACACTACTTTCGTACTACTAACCTTGTTGAGATAGTTCATCTGAGTGATGACACATGTAGCCACAACCAACAGGAAAAACCACGTCTCTGAGTAGATTAACTGATTCTTTCCCTCAAAAGTTAATTTTAGTGAAGTTCCAAGGGCTTTAACACTCATCACCTGCACAACTATGACAAATTTTATATATAAACGAAGGTAACAAAAGGACTGCAGAAACAGTTTTGCAATCTCAATTTCAAGAAACCACTGAAGCAGATAGAGGATACAAAAGCAAAAAAATGAACATCTCCATAGAAGATTTCATAAATTGTTGAGCTAAGGGGACCTTTCCCGCAGGTATCCAGACCAAGATAACAGGTCAATGGCTCATCTTAAACAAATCACCCCACCAGCGTCCATATTGAGACAAGCTGAAGTCAATATTTTAACTATAGCAATATTAAATTAAGTCTACCAATATTTTCTAACAATCATTTCAAGTCAGGTAGGATTTCATACTTCAATTCTGATATAGTTCACTCTCCTAAAATATTTTTTTAAAAAAAAAAAAAAATTTATGAGTAAGAGAAAATATATTAAAAGAGCACAGCCCTAATACACAGGAAGTATATAAAGGACCACCTATGAATGGGAAGAGAAATGTACAAAAAAAATCTTGTATGTCTGGCAAATTTACAGAAGTGAAGTAGTGTGGTTTGAAATGATAAAAATTATTAATTTGAGAGAGAGAGAGAGAGAGAGAGAGAGAATGTCTAACATTAGAGTACTTGATCGGAAAGAAAATAAAAAATAAAAAACCATAGAAAGTTGAAATGATGTACCGAGAGAGAACCCATCAAAGAACAAATGCCTGTGAAAATTAACACGTCTGAGTGCCCGGATTGTGGTGCAAAATGGAAGACCAAAATGAAAACCAATACAATTACAGAGCCCACATAAAGCAGAAATGCTGAAACAGAAAGGTAATTTTTAAGTCAACATTGAAGGGTAATATATATGCAAAAGCAAGACACAAGAATTCAGGTAAACTCTAACCTGGTTGAGTTGCCATACTCCATATTTCCTGAACAGAAGTAATAGCATGCTCCTGTGGTGCATGGATCACAATTATGATAGAACCTGCAATGCACATCACGCAGCCCAAAATACCAAGCTTGTGTAACCTCTCCTTCAAAATAAAGTGCGCCAAAACAGCACTACACCATAAAATTTGATCAATTATCAGAACAAATCAACCACACCATATGACACTAGAAGAATATATTGCATCAAACTAAGAAAGAAATTAAAAGGAATCTAAAAATTACCTGACAATAATACTTAATGCGCCAAGGGGAGTAACAAGAACTGCAGGGGCAAATGCATAGGCAACAAAGTTTGCAACCTCTCCAACAATCACTGTATCAGAAATCATACAACAAGAGAGAGACATTCTGCAGCCAGTCAGTGCAACACCAAATGCCAATTGAAGTTCAGAATCTGTGTACTATAACCGGTGATTAATAGCACCAATTGCTATGACCAAACCAAAAATGCAAAAAGGGGTTAATATCAGCTCATCAACTCCTTATGCTACCAAAAAGCTGAAAGAGAACTAAATTTCCAATGCACAAACTCGAGCACGATGTGAGACACCGTAATCAATTATCAACGTAAAAAGTAATTGAAAATCAACCGAATAGCACATTTTGAGACCACGAAGAAAAACACGCTTTTTTATTTTTTATTTATTACAATGATATGAAAATAACAATTTGCATGACCTAAAACAAACAAGAAATTTAAGCAACACCCACAACAAATCAAACAAATTCCGCGTTACACGATTAAGGGAACAAAACTGACGAGAGCTTACTTGTGATCATGCCCAGCCACCATAGAGGCTCCAAGAGATAAGAGTAGCCACCAACACCTAAAAATTCAAGAATCAAACACGTACCCACTGAAGAAAACCCAAAATTGAGATAAAAAAAAATCGAAAAATAAATTCACCAGCTCTGACACCAGAAGTTGCAGCTGCTCTTCTAAGGCCTTTCTTCTTGATGATGAAGCTTGCCCCTATGAACCCACTTGACAGCAAGGCCAAGACAACGCCTTTCAGATTGAGTTCAGCGAAACCCATGTCGAATCTCCGTCTCTCTTTTCTCTTTTTCTTCTTTTCCTCATCGAAATCTTCCAACCACAAGCTTTTTCAGATCATCCCTCGTTTGCAAGGTGTGAATATCCTCTGTTTTTCGGAATGACGTGGGGGGTACATCTACGGTGTAAATATGTTTACCACTGATTTGTTTGTGAGCGCTTTAATGTGGCAGTTCAATGATTCAACGCACGGGGTACGTTCTCTCTCAGGAAAGTTGTTGATCTACGACTGTGATCATCAATCTCCTTACGTATTTGGGGCTACATGTGAGGTCATCTATGACCTGGGATCAATAATCAATAAGTTTGTTCTTTTTGTTAAATGGTAATTAAGGCAATACAAACAAACATTATTTTTTTGTCTTTTTTTTTGACAAAAACAAACATTATTGGCACGACATTATAGGCTGGATCACATACGTCATACATGCGTTGTGTTTTGTATAGCTAAAGCATTGGCCAATAGGAACGAGAGAAGAAACATCCTGGAACATGCCAAATGTCATCACCGATGACATGCCACGGGTGCTACTGCATTGGCCCGAGCATGTGCACATATGCTTTTATTTTACAACATTTCTTTAGAGTACGGTTTGCTATTTTATTAGAAAAAATAAATAATTTTTATTAGAAACGGAATAAAGTTAAATAAAATAACTTTGGTGTTAAAGTATATAAGAGCATTTGGTTATGTTAGCTACTAAAAATACACATTTTTTAATTTTAGCTACTAATTTTTAATACAAACTTTAACACATTATCTATCTCATCTTTTACTTTCTTTAAATATTATTTTTTAATATATTTTTTATTGTGAAAATTAAGGGATGAAAAGAGATAGAGGGAGAGATGAGAAAGGAGAGAAGAGAGAGAAAATAATTAAAAAAAGACTAAAATGCGCTACATATATGAATGTTTACTGTAATAAAATGGATGGATATACTTTATTTGAAGAATCTGCTTGAATGATAAAGTGGCTTATAAGCTATAACTATTATAATCATATGAACTATTATAACCATATGAAAGGTCTGCTGAAAATGCTCTAATGCTCTAAAATTTAAAATAGTTATTCTCATTGCTAATTAATAAATGCATATTCCTTAAATTGAAAAATAACTATTCATCTCAATCTTGATAACAATTTATGACGCTTATAGGAAATTATCGTGCCCACTTTGACTAATCCCCCCTTTGCTGGATTATTACAGATGTATAATCATAAAAAGCTGGAGTAATGTTTGTTAAACTCTCAACTTCCCTCCCATTTTTTTCTCCTTCAAAATCAACTCCACTTTTAATATTCTATTAAACACTTTTTAATATTAGTTTTTACTTTTTATATCATATCACTCACTTTTTATAACTATTCAAATAAAAAACTCACTAAAAACATAACTTTTTTTCATTTTTTTATACAAAAAATTACAATATCCTTTATATTTATATCATATCAATAACTTTTTCATTATTAATACAAGACAAAAACCTCTCTAAACATTTAACAAATACATCAAACTATAATCTTTCTTGAAACTGAAAAAGGGAGGGCCATAGCATAGTTTTTGTTTTTTTCCAAAGGCGATGTGATATGGTTATGAAACCGATCTTTAATTTAATTGTAATAAATAATTAGTATTTGCAATTTGGGAGGATGGTTCTATTTGCTTATCAAATAGTATAATTATATATATCAACCTTTATATTTATTTGTATTAATTAAAATTGTTGTAGTTTTTAAAATTACAATTAGATTTATGATAGAGCATTATTGACGTTTGATCTAATAATGATTTTAAAAGCCATATCAATTTTGGTTGACACAAAGTATACTTAAGAGTTGTTTTATTATTATTATTATTATTATTATTATTGAGAATCTGCCAAATTTCATTGATAATAACTCATGAGTATAAAGCTCAAACATTAGAAGCATACAACGCAAATTAAACATAATACAAACGCTATGAAATTACACAACCATAGACCGAACAAAAACATCTAACAATTAAAGAACTATCTATGACTACAACCACCACTAACCCAAGAACAACTCTAGACAATGAGCAGATCTATTCAATAGACTAGATCTAAGGCTAGATTTGGACATGATTAGCCTGAAACGCACCCTATTATTACTGGCCGTGAGAGTTATTCTCTCATACCCGACCTACACTTCCTGACCCTAAAGGGCATGAGACACACAAGTCCTCGATCCAAGACCCAGGACGACAACCAAAATACAAGAAAATTAAAGAAACAAAAATAAATGCAAAAAATAAATCCACAAAGCATATCCACCAATTGAAGACAGGGTAGAGGGAGGTGCTTGCGTGAGGTGGCGAAACTCGTTAAAGTTTACAGATCTGGTTTTGAAAAAACAAGATCCAAAAACTCAAAAGAAGCAGATCCAAGCTATGAGCAGCGAGAGAAGGTGGAGACCAGCTACCACGTGGTGGAAAGCGAGTCAACAAAGCTACTTGTGGAGGGATAAGTCTTCAAATAGGAGGAAATGCCTCAAAAGGGGTGGTTGCTACCTATGGAGAGGCAGGAAAGAGAGGGGGGAGGAGGAAGGGGAGAGTAGAGGGGGAGGGGTGGAGGAGGGAGTGATTTTCCTTCTCTGCCCAAAGCATTCCAAAGGGAAGGGAGGCTTTTGGTTCGTCTTGCGAGAGGAAAAGGCAAGAGAGAGAGAGAGAGAAGCTCAAGGACAGTATATATAAGAGTTGACATCTATAATTACTTATAGAAATATAATATCGTATTAACAATCAAAAGATGGTCAAAAGAAAAAATTTATATTTGACATACTTCCCCAAAAAGTAGATCCCACTCTAATAGCTTCAAATCGATGTAATGCATTGTATGTCTCATAATAGGTCAATGAGTAATAATCCTAGTAGAGGCTAGTACAATTTTTTTTGTATTTTTTATTTTTTTTAGAGGAATAGTTATTCATTTGTTTAATGAATATGCATTATTTCATAAGTAATGAGAATGATTATTCTAAAAATATTTCATTCTACCATCTTCTACGTTCAATTAAAACTATTTATTTTCTTAATAAAATAGCAATTTCGCATATCAAATGTAACCTTAGTATTTTAATTTTCGTTAAAATATTTATTTTTAATAATCATCAATCCTTATTTATTTCATAGGTAATGAGAATGATTATTCTAAAGATATTTCATTCTGTCATCTTCTACTTTCAATTAAAACTTTTTATTTTCTTAATAAAATAGCAATTTCGCATATCAAATATAACCTTAGTATTTTAATTTTCGTTAAAACATTTATTTTTAATAATCATCAGTCCTTATTTATTTCATAGGTAATGAGAATAATTATTCTAAAGATATTTCATTCTACCATTTTCTACTTTCAATTAAAACTTTTTATTTTCTTAATAAAATAGCAATTTCGAATATCAAATGTAACCTTAGTATTTTAATTTTCGTTAAAACATTTATTTTTAATAATCATCTGTCCCTATTTTAGCCTAAAAGCAAAATGAATCATATATTAAGAAAAAAGGTCGAAAAATACAGTGATAATAAGCTAGTTACACCACTCTTGGAGTCCCTCGGAAAGGAGCTTGTGAGCCACCTCAAACTAGGGCTATCAAAACGAGTTGACGGGTCGGGTTCGGGTTGACCAGCAACCCATTAAAGTAAACCCAAACACGACCCGTTTAATAAATGGGTCACCCGAAACACGACCCGTTAATTTTAACGGGTAACACAGCACGACCTGGCAACCTGTTTAGTTGCCGGGTTGTGTCTTCCGGATCGGGTTTACTGGACCCGACCGACCAAAAAAAAAAATCAGCCACACAGACTTTTTGAAGCTGAAACGATGGAGACGAACTGGGAGCTCGACAAATGAACCCTCCCGCTGTCCAGCAGATCGTGCGGTGGCCGGAGAAAGAGAGAGAGGGAGATCAAGAAAGAGGGAGATTGAGAGGCCGTGAGAGAGAGAAGGAGATCGACTGAGAGAGAGAAAAATTGAAACCTACCACTCTACCAGACGAACTTCAACCCACGGGAAGCCTCGGACGAACGGACCCTCCACTCCTCCAGCATATTGTGCGACGACGCGCCTAGATGCGGCGAGAGAGAGACTCGAGAGAGAGAGGAGTGGTGAGAGAGAGAGAGGACTGAGGGGAGGCTGTTACTGTTAGCCTGTTCCCTGTTGCTCAATGTCAACGAAGGAGGGCCGGAGGCAAGGACTAAGGAGCGTCTGCGTTAGGTTTATCGTTTTTGGGAATTGGGACTTTGGAGTTTGGAGTAAGGAGTTTCTTTCTTCTTCTTTTTTTCTTTTACCTCTTTTTGTTTAAAAAAAAATAAAAATTAATGGGTTACTGGGTCACCCGACGGGTTGACCCGTCTGACCCGTTAACTAAACGGGTCATAAACGGGTTGACCAGTTCGACCTGATAACCCGATAACCATAACCCAAATTCGGTATTTTCGTGTCGTGTTTGTGTCGGGTTCGCGGGTCGTGTCAAAAATTGCCACTCTTACCCCCAATTCTTATGTGGTGGTTTGTGAGCCACTATTAGCCCCAAGGGTGGCAGCCCCACTGTTGGCCACTACAGTAAAATTGTTTTTTTTTTTATTTTTATTTTTTAAAATTTTTAATAAAATTGTCAAAAAAGTAAAAATTACTCTTTCAAATATGCAAAGGACTAGCGCATTTAGACCGAAAAAAAAAAAAAAAAAGAAACAAGAAATTTACTGCGAACCAAGTTACAATAATTGAAAACTCGTCTAAATTATGTATTCCTTAACGGCCTGAAATACATCCTGAGGCAGGAGAGAAGAGAAGAAAGCAGGAATACCGAGATGCCCAATCCATGAACCTAAGCTCTCCAATCAAATAATTCCAATCCCAGAAATGGCGAACGTGTCGGTAGCCGCGGAGTGGCAGCTCCTGGGCGACCGATACTACCGCAAGCCCGAGCTCTACCAGCCGATGCGGTGGAAGCACATCGACCTGAACCGCAACAAGGTCGCCTGCGCCCCCTTCGGCGGTCCCATTGCCCTCATCCGCGACGACTCCAAGATCGTCCAGCTCTACGCCGAGTCCGCCCTCCGCAAGCTCCGCATCTTCAACTCAGCCGGCCTCCCCCTCTCCGACGCCGTCTGGAAGAATCCCGGCGGCCGCCTCATCGGCCTCTCCTGGACCGACGACCAAACCCTCGTCTGCATCGTCCAGGACGGCACCGTTTACCGCTACAACGTCCACGCCGAGCCCCTCGAGCCCAACCTCTCTATCCTAGGCATCGAGCACTTCGACGAGAACGTGGTCGAGTGCGTCTTCTGGGGAAACGGCGTCGTCTGCGTCACCGAGACCTGTAAGGTCTTTTCCATTTCCGATTTCAAGAACCCGATGCCGGTGAGGCTGGCGGACCCGGCGCCAGCGCAGGCGGAGACGGAGGAGCTGCCGCATTGCGTGGCGGTGATCGAGCCACAGTACACGATGTCTGGGAACGTGGAGGTGCTCTTGGCGATCGGGGATGCAGTGATGATGGTGGAGGAGGACGAGGTCCAGCCTTTGCCGTTGCCGCCCGGCGACGGACCACTTCAGAAGATGGTGGTCTCAGGGAATGGGAGGTTCGTCGCGTCGTTCACGCACGATGGCCGAATGGCAGTCTACTCTACAAGGTTCGAGAAGATTTTTGAATACCAATGCGAGGTTAGTTTGTTTGGGATAGTGTTCACTAGGTTAATTTTATTTTTATTTTTATTTTTATAAGTAATGTCAAATTTTATTAAAAAACAAGATTGAGGCGCCCCTGACTAAACATTGAGTATTCAAAAGGAACAGCGAAAACAAAAAGATTTGACATACATGATGCATTGTTGTTGTTTGTGACTAAATTGTTGAATTTACAATTGCAAGCAAGATGGGGATGGGGTGTCGGGAGAGTGAGAATTTTAGAGTGATCACTTTAAATTATAGGAAACGGTATGTGTTTCATTTGAGCTAATTGGGCTAAGGGTCTATTTGGTTTTGTAGAATCAAAATGTGTGGTTTGAAAAAATAGAGATTTCAAAATGCAATTAATGAAAATATAATTTTTAAAAACACAGTTAGCATTTGGTAAAATCGCGGTCTAACTTCTAAAATTGTGGTTTGACTTTTAAAATCGTGCGTTTTTTTAAAACATTCCCTTACTTGCGATGTGAAAACGCGAATTTTTCTACGAGACACTTTTTGTAATTTTGTATAAATTTAGCTTATGAAATTGCATGGCCAAACAGAATGTAAATCCTTTTGAGGTTTACAATGTTAACCATCGTGTTGATACAATTTCACGTGTGCATTATATGTGCTTGAGGTGGTGTTCAGTTAGTTAATTGACATACCTGCATACATTTTTGTTGATTGTGATTAAACTTTTGAATATTTGCAATTGCGAGCGATATGGATATCTGGAGAATAGCTTCCTTTTGGAGAATTTTATGGTGCTTACTTACGATAAGAAGAATGGTATGTGTTTCATTTGTGCTAGTTAGACAGCCCTTTTGAGGTTTACAATGTTAAGGATTTATGATTTATGAGTTCTTGAGGGTTTGGAAGGAGAGAGAGCTTTATGTGATGGGGAGAAAATGAGGAAGGATAAAGCTATTAGTGATTGGAGAAGACAACTCTTTTGGAGGAGGTGAGTTGGACCTTGAAATCGAGGGCCTTGTGGTTAAGAGAGGGTGACAAGAGCACAAAGTTCTTCCATCGAGGGGCCAACTTGAATAGAAGAAATAATTCTATTGAATCTTTGTTGATGAATGGTACAGTCTCTTCAGATCGTACTGAGATTAGAGAACACACTGTGTAGTTCTTTAATAGTTTGTTTACCGAACAATTCAATTGGCAACCAAATTTGGATGACCTTTCTTTTGAATCAATTGGCGAGGTTGAGGATATCTGGTTGGAGAGAGCTTTTGAGGAAGATGGGGTCCTTGAGGTGGTGAAAGCTCTAAACAGGACCAAGGCCTTGGGCTTCGACGGTTTTACTTTGGCATTTCTCCAAGCTTGTTGGGATGTTCTTAAAGAAGACATTATGAATGTCTTCCATGATTTTCACACCAGGGGCAAGTTTAAAGAAGTCTTAATGCTACGTTCATTGCTCTTATTCCGAAGTAATCAAGGACTGTTGATATCAAGGACTTTGGACCTATAAGCTTAGTAGGTGGCGTCTACAAAATTGTTGCCAAAATTCTAGCTAATAAGTTGAAAATGGTATTGGAAAAGGTTATCTCCAAACCCAGAATGTTTTCATTAGGGGTAGGCAGAGTCTATACTTTGTTCCCATAGCAAGATCAAATCTGAGGAGCTCGGTGCGCTTTGCAAATTGGTTATTGAAAAGGTTAATCATCATGTCAATTGGGATTTTTTGTTGTATATGTCGAGGAGGTGCGGTTTTGTGGAGAAATGATGTAATAGGATAGCACATTGTATTTCTTTGGTGCATTTTTTTTTGTATTAGTGAATGGCATTTCGATGAGACAAGGAGACTAGGAGACCCTTTGTCTCCATTGTTGTTTGTTATCGTTATGGAGGCTTTAAGTAAAATGATTGGTATTATATTAATTTTATTTTTTGTTAAAGCGGTGTATGATTGGGAGTTGGAATTCTTTACTTCATTCTTTAAACAGTTGTATTCCATCAGATTGGGACATGATGGTGTAAATAAGCTTTATTGGATCCCTTCCAAGAGAGGGTTGTTTGACGTAAGAACATTCTTAAATATCTTAATCCCTCATGATAGCACTCTTTTCCCTTGGAGGTGCATATTACTCCATTGGTAGATTGATGTTGCTCGTGTAAGAAGAATGAAAAAACTGTTGACCACATTTTACTCCATTGCAAGACAGCTAGTGCCTTATGGAACTCTATCTTCAGCTTGTTTGGTTTAGCGTGGGTCATGCATCATCGAGTGAGAGACCTCTTCACTTATTGGTAGCCCACATAGTGAAGCTGTTTGGAAGATGATTCCGCTCTGCTTGATGCGGTGTATTTGGAGATAACGAAAAGATCGAAGTTTTGAAGATAGTGGGAGGACGGTAGCAGAATTAAAGGCCTTCTTCTTCAATACCCTTTTCCATTAGATGGCTACCTATGCTTGTTTTCATATTTATAGTTTTAATGTCTTTTTTGATCTTTTTTCTTTTTCTAGTTAGGTGTTTCTTTGTATACGTTCGGTATACTTGGTGCACCCTATAGTTTTTAATCAGTTTGATTACTTGTAAAAAAAAATAGTTCTAATTACTTAGAAAAACAAAAATAACAATTTAGGAGGTTAATTGTGTGTGTGTGTGTTTTTTATTTTTTGTGCAATTTCATGTGTGCGTTATATGTACCTGTGATATGTGATAAAAAAAGGTTGATTGGCAACTATATGGGCTTCTTAGAAGACAGTTCACTAAGATAGTTTGAATGTTGTATGGTTCATTTGACCTAATTGTGAAGTTACTTATCCCAAGATTTAAGGTTAATTAAGATGTCAGGGATGCTATAGTTAGATCCTTGCCTTGGTCAAAAGTAATATTGAAAAGATTGTATAAATACTGCTCAACTACCAGAAACACAATTTGCTTAAAATAATGTCTGATAAAATAGACCAATTTTTTTAATCTTCATATGGCATCCTGGCCCCTCAAGTACTTGTATTGGCCATTTTGTTTATTCTATTTCTCTCCTTTTTCTCTTTTACCTTTTTTTTTTTTTTTGTTTATCCTTTTATTGACTAGAGTAGCTTGTGTGAAATCTTTATTTATGTAATTTCATGAGTACAGTCAGCTCTTCCTCCTGGGCAGCTAGCTTGGTGTGGATTAGACAGTGTGCTACTTTATTGGGATGATATGCTTCTGATGGTCGGTCCATCTGATGAACCAGTGTGCTACCTGTATGATGAACCAATAGTTCTTATTCCTGAGTGTGATGGAGTGAGAATATTGTCCAACACAAGTATGGAATTTCTACAACTGGTACCTAATTCCACTGTATCCATCTTTAAGATTGGGAGTACATCACCTGCAGCTTTACTGTATGATGCTCTAGATCATTTTGACAGGCGCAGTGCCAAGGTAGACCTCTCACTCTCTCTCTCTCTCTGTATTCATACTGCAAACAGAAATAGCTAACTTCATTTAAATTGAACTTGCTTCTTCATTGAAAAGCAGACTTGCTTTCCTTTTGTTTTCAAGTTCTCAAAGGTAAAGGCAATGAAAATTGATAACATATTGCAATACTGAAAAAAGAGCTTTGGACATTATTGAACTTTTCTGAAATTTTTGTTGCTATACTTATGAGGTTTGTAAACTTACCAAATTTGACCAAATTTTCTTGTTCACTTTTTGTTCTGTACGTGTTAAGAATGGTTACCTATTGGTGCTTCTTTCATACCTGTTATCTCATGTAATTTACTAAGTGCTATGTCAATGTAAGGAGGATTCAGATACATGTGTTATGTTTACTATTCGTTTTTCTTTTTATGATATTTTGGAGTTTCTTATAAAAATTATTGTTTGCCAGGCAGATGAAAATTTGAGATTGATAAGATCCTCCTTGCCAGAGGCTGTTGAAGCATGTGTTGATGCTGCTGGACATGAATTTGATGTTTCACGTCAAAGGACACTACTTAGAGCTGCAAGCTATGGACAAGCTTTTTGCAGGTGTGTTTGGCTTGCTGATGCAGTAGCATTATAAAAAAAGTTATGATAAATGAAAAACATCATTGGATGCCGTTAGCATTTGGCCTCATCAGTTCACTAACATGCTCATCTCTATGCATTTGACCATTGAAATATATATTTCAGCTTAAGTTATTAGGAAACCCACAGTCAAATGAGGCTGGATTGTGATATATTTGTCTGGGGTGGGGTTGGGATATAGCTAAACTAAAATCAGGCTTGGGGAAGCTTCAGGCATGCCATTTCTAACTGTGTCACAGTTGGGTTGGGCGTTCCTGTCCCAGGCCTCCCTATAGCCATTCTAACTGTGTCCCGTTCCTGCATGCCATTTTTCCTCCCTTTCTTAAGTGGTCCTTTATATATTTTCTGTGTGTCAGAGCTGTGATTTTGAGCTTTTTAATATAATTTCTCTTATTTATATAAAAAAAAAATGTAAGATCCTTCTCTTGCTACCATTTGGAATCTTGGTCAATATACAATGAAACAAACATTTTCGGTGAACCAACTTTGCTGCACAATTGGAGTGCAAAAAAATTGGGTACAAAAGGAAGCCTAAAAGGGAGTGTAGATGAAGGCTGGGATATGTAAAACTATGTTTTGTAGAGAATTCTGTCTCAAATGGTTTATGTGGATTCTTGTGGCATCCCCAAAAGTAAGTCTTATTCTTGTGACATCCCCAAAAGTTAGTCTTACATTGAAAAGATGAATTGCTCATATTGAGTGGGTGAATTATAAAGGTGATCATAGATGTTAAATCCCACATTGATTCCTTATGAGGTGAGATTAGACTTTATAAGTGATTCTAAAAAGCTCCAATTCGCTGGTAGTATTTTTTGTGTGGACAACAGCTTTAGAGAAAATATTGACGCTTGATAATTTGAGAAAGAGAAATGTTATGGTGGAGTGGTGTTGCATGTGTAAGAAGAGTGAGGAGTCCATTGATCATTTACAGAATTCATTATGAAATTGTGAGAGAATTGTGGAGCTCCATTCTTAATTTGTTTGGCGTGGAGTGGGTTATGCCTAAACGGGTGATTGATTTGTTGGGTAGTTGGAGAAGACAGGTTGGGCATGGTATAGTTTTAGAAGTATAGAGGTTGGCTTTATTGTGCTTAATGTGGTGTCTTTGGCGAGAGAAAAATGTTCAAAACTTTGAAGATGTAGAGACTTTGGTGACCGAGTTGCAGAAGCTTGTGATCAACACTTTTTATACTTGGATAACTGTTCATTATAGTTTGTTTGTTTATAGTTTTGCAGATTTTTTGAATTTTTGTTTTTGTTTTTTTTAATTTTTCGTTTGATTAGGGGTTCTCTTTAGGACAGAGTTTTCCTCCAAACTGGGTTGGAGGAACTTCCTCCAACCCCATCTATAAAAATGACAAGTGTCCATTTGCATGTGAGAAGCACATGCATTTTTTAATTGCAAGGACAAAGTTGGAAAAATTTATAAAAAATGCATGTGCTTATACCAATTTTGTCCTTGCAATTAAAAAATACATGTGCTTCTCACATGCAAATGGACACTTGTCATTTTTATAGATGAGGATGAGGTTGGAGGAAGTTCCTCCAACCCAGTTTGGAGGAAAACTCTGTCCTTCTCTTTATATACTCCTTGCGTACTAGGGTTGTGTGTTCCTTTGCGCTTAATTAATGATAATGAAATTATAAAGCTAATTCTGAGTGAATGGAATGAGGTCAGGAAACATATGAAAGGAAAAGAGTTGGTGCCAGGCCCTGTGGCTCTAGGTACAGAGGGTTCGTCTCAACTTTTGAAAGGAGCTAATTCTGATACCTCCAAGGTCTTGGTTGAGCCTCTTCAATCTGGACCAGCCCTCTTTTGTGAACCTAGTGGTAGTTTTGAGGACTCCCCTCTCCTAACTGGTCAATGCTTTGAACCGCTAACAACCTCCCCAGATCCTAATCCTTTGGGACGTATAGCTGCTGATTTTGTGGAAAAGCTAGGCCCTCCCATGAACCATAGGAAGGGCAAGGGATTGAGTGACACCCCAAAAAGTTAGTTCCACATTAGAAAGGTGAATAACCCAAATTGAGTGGGTGGATTATAAAGGTGATCATGAGTGCTAAGTCCCACATTGGTTTTTTATTAGGTAAAACTGTGCTTTATAAGTGATTCTAAATAGTTTCAATTGTAACTTTATTAATTCTTTTGGAGTGATAGCTTAGATGTAGCTAGCGCTTTCAATCGTTCGTGAACATATTAATACATATGTGATTTTCTGTGTGTGTATATCTGAGTAAGCCCTCAGACTTATGGGGCTTCTGTTGACCAATAAAACAACAACCTTGGTCAAATTCTTCTTCTAGTTTTTGACTTGAAGAATCTTCCCTGCCTTATATTGAAGTAGAAAGTTTTTTCTGTAGTTCTTGGTCCTCAAATCGTGGCATTTGTCCAAATTTTGGAAGAGGTGCGAAGAAAAGAGTACGGATCCAATCTGATTCTCCTGTGGGCAAAATCCATTGGAGATAAACACAGATTTTTTCATCTTTTCCCTACTTGTTTCCACAAGTGTTGGGGATCTAAGGCTTTTTGTGAGTTGTGGTTTGTAAGCCTTTTCCTGTATTTTATTGCAACTCCATGTGATATAATTCCTACGCAGGCTTTTAACTGCATGGTTTTTAAATCCAAATTCTTAAAAGAACAAACATATTTTCTGATTTTTTGCTCTCGGTAATGATATCCAGTTGGCTTTGGCAGCAATTTTCAACGTGATCGTATACAAGAGATGTGTAGAACTTTGCGAGTCTTAAATGCTGTGTGCAGCCCTGAGATTGGCATCCCTCTTAGTATTCAGCAATATAAGGTTTTCAGAGCTTACTGTTTTTAGATTACAATTCTATGTTGAACTTGCTTGCTGTTTTCTTGAAATTACACTGAATAAGCTTTGTTTCCCCAGTTGCTTACACCATCTGTTCTGATTGGTCGTTTGATTAATGCACACCAACACCTTGTTGCCCTTCGGATAGCCGAGTTCCTTGGAATGAATCAAGTAAGTCAATATATGGAATTATGATTTGTAATTATGCCAGCTTTGCATTCATATTGGGCTTCCCCAACTATGCATGTCCTATCTACCTATCAGGCCTTAATTTATCTGGTATAATGATTTATATGTTGAAATCTGCATGTATGATGTGTCATTGCTCTAGTATTAGATTATTTCATTAACTCTATGGGCTAGCGACTTTTTGTTTCCTTATTTACTGTTTCATTGTGCTTGCAATTTACTCTGAAGTGCAGATACAAGAAAGGTAATAGGCCTTGATCCAGCTAGTAGAATTCATCATAAATTTTGTGAAGTAAAACCTTGTGCTGACACCAGTATAGAGAGAAACTCATAAAATTTTGGAAATGTCAAACTGAAGCATGAAATTATTATCAATTCAGTAAGATCCATCTGAAGAGTAGGGATCAAAGAACTCAACTTTTTCAGTTATTAATCGCGGAAAATACTTTTATTGGGGGAGCATTGCTTGCTAGTGGGTGAAAATGGTCTTTGAGAGATAAAGAGGCTTATGTGTAGGATGTAATATAGGGGCAGATATAAGAGACGGGCTTATTGCAAATGTTTTGTAGTGTTATAATTTGAACAGTTAAGTGACAATTTTAGACATGAATTCATAAAATTACTGTTAAACCTTTTAGGCTCTTTTTTGTTTCGATTACTTATCAAAAAAAGAAAAAAAAAGTTTTCTGAAGGAAGAAAATATTTTTGGGAAAAGCCACTCATTTTCATTATTTGGAAGAGACCTGAAAGTGATGTCGAAGTTTGGTGGGTATGAAAATCATTTACGGACAATCATCAAGTAATAGCCAAAACCTCCGTGAATCACCCAATTTCTCAAAAAAGAAAACATAAAAAAAAACATGGCCAGTGGGGGGTTGCAAGGGGAGGAGGGTGGTGGTGCGGTGCTGGTGGAGGAATATGTCACTAATGGAGCGTGGTGACATTGGTGAAGTGTGGTGGAGTTGGTGGAGGGCTATGGTACCAGTTGAGGATGCGCCAATATTGGTGTTGGTGGAGGTTGGTGGCATTGGCAGAAGGTGGTAGGGGTGGTGAAGGTGGACAGCTGCAGGGGTGGGTGGTGCGGGGGTTTGTGGGGGTGGGGGAAGCATTCTGGTATCCTAGGAAAAAAGTTTTTTGCCTTTGAAAAACGTAAGTTGTTTTCTTAAGTTTTCATAAAGAGAATTGCATTAACACAAAAATAATTTAATCCTTCCCAAATACCGAAAAATGAGGAAAACATTTTCCATCAATACAAATGAAGCCTTAGACCCATCCTTTAAACCATTGATTTTTCTTTTCAAAATTTTGATAAGCAATATATTATTCTTTGATATGAGAAGAAGCCCAAGCCCAAGCCCAAGAAAAAATCTGACCAAAATGTTCATGAAAAATATTGAGATTACTGATTGCTTGTTCATGTTCTGATTCATATGCCTGAAAATGAGAATGCTCTGTATGTTAATGTGTTATGAGGTATTTTTTGTTTCTGATTTGAAAAAGTGTTTGGATGTGATATAAAGGTGAAAACTGCTTTGTATTTTTAAGAGTGTTGTGTTAGAGTTGTTTGTTAACGTTTGTTTTCAGAAGATAAAACAAAAGACAGAAAACAAAAACTTTAGCAAACGGAGCCTTCTATTTTCTTTGCATATATTTGCAGAGAGCAATTTGCATATATTGGTATATGCCCATGTTCTTGATGCTTCTTTGGGTTCATTTCCTGACTGTTGAAAGTTTCACATTAAGATCGTCTTACTCTTTGGTGTCGCATTATTATGTTGCAAACTAATAATTTTGTAACCTCAATATAGCTGCCACTTTATATTCGGAAATTGGAGAGCACAAGTTCATGTACATGTAAAATCATTTTTTCTTGATTTGCTTCATTACAGGAGGTGGTGATAATGCACTGGGCATGTTCAAAGATAACTGCTTCATCAGCAATCCCTGATGCCACTCTCCTTGAAATCTTACTCGATAAGGTTGTCTAGGTTACTTCAAAGCTCTACGTGATTTCTGCTCATTTCATTCCATGCAAACACATCTTACATCATGCTCGTTTGAGTTTCAGCTGAAATTGTGCAAAGGAATATCCTATGCAGCAGTTGCTGCTCATGCTGATAAGAATGGGCGTCGGAGATTAGCTGCTATGCTTGTTGAACATGAACCACGCTCCTCGAAACAGGTTTGTATTTTTACTTTCATTTGAATTACTTTTGAATGGAAAGCATTCGTGGGGAAATGTCTTTATTTTTTTAGTGTTTTCTCTTTTGCATTTCATTAGCTATGCTATGTTTTGAACCAGCTCCCTCCCCCCTCAAGAAAAACTTTATCCCAGCATTTTTTGGAATTTTATAATATACTCATTATGATTCTTGCCTTCAGGTCCCTCTTCTTTTAAGCATAGGAGAGGAAGATACAGCTTTGACGAAGGCAACTGAAAGTGGTGATACGGACCTTGTTTATCTTGTTTTGTTTCATATCTGGCAAAAGGTAATACTTCTACAAACTCAAACAAATTTTTTTAGTTGCAGTCAGATCACTAGATGTCATGTGTATGCTCTTCTTTTGATGTAGAGGCAACCATTGGAGTTTTTTGGAACGATACAGGCCCGAACACTACCACGGGATTTGTTTATAACTTATGCACGGTAGGTATACACCATTGTCTGATTTAGTTTTATATTTCCACTCTTCCAATGTAAGTAGTATTTTTGATACTCGGCTCTCACATGAGAGACCCGGGTTCAAGTCTTGGCAACGGAATTACTTCTTTTGTTTTACTTAAAAAAAAAAAGTAGTGTTTTCTACGTACTCTAGTTTGCAAATGAGTGAAAAAATCGTAGTCATTAGAGGCTCTTGGCACATGAGGCATTAAGATTGCCTAGAACCCAAGTGCAGCCTGTATCTTTACAAACATATCCAGTAATGCACATGATTTAGTGAAGCCAGTACTTGGAAATACTTGTGAATGAAGGCTCATATCCTGGGGATTTTTTTTTGTAAGTAATTCAATCTTATTACTTAATGGGCAAAGAGAAACTGTGCAATGGCAGACCCGGGTACTTCATAGGCAAAGGGGACATGCTGCAACCAAGGATACCGGCCAAGCCTCCAATATTTTCCATGGTGCCGACATGGACTAATTTTGACTTGGCTAGGTTAATTTCAACCCTGATACAACTTAAAAACATTAGAAAATGCGGCAAAAATGACGGAGATGGTTAGGACTAACCTCACAAAAAATCAACGTGTCATTTTCGAATAAGAGATAAGACAAAAGAAGCACGCCATTATCCTTGGACCCCATCGAAAAGCCTGGGGATTTAAAACACATGTTGTAGAAAATGAATTCTAGGAAGCCTAGACGAGTTGTTGAGTTGCTTGCTTGTTGGTGGACTGTTGGTAGCACTTGGAGTGCCGTTGTGTGAAAGATGATGCTTTCTTGCCTCTTATGGTGAATTTGGAGGGAAAAGAATGATAGGAGTTTGGAAGACCGTGAGAGGATGTTGGATGACCTTATATCTTTTTTCTTTTATACTCATTATCTTTGGATAAAGGCTTTTGTATCCCCTTTTGTGCTTAATTTCATGATTTTTTTATTCTTTTTTCTCTTTCTAGCTAGGTGCTTTCTCTTGTATATTTCTTGTGTCCTTGGGGGCATCTTACGCTTTTTATATACATTTTGATTATTTATCAAAAAAAAGAAAGGAAATGAATTCTTAAACATATTTGGGAAAAAATGAAGAAGAGAATGCAGAGATTTTAAGTGGCTTTTAGATTTAAGAGAAAAATTTGAAATTCCCCCACCAAAAAAAAAAAGTGAAGGCATATAGCTACAAGAATTTAAACAAAGCCTGGCATGATTTTTTTTGGAGGGCCGGGTTAATGGGATTGTAGGACTCCAATTAATCTTTATAAACTGTTGTGCCTTTTATTTGAAAGCTTAAAAAGTAAAATAAAATTGTTTCATCGATTAGTTACATTAGTCTTACTTTATTTGATGACATCGTAAAATATTGGCAAGAAATTATATTTTGTTAGTTTTTTTTTTATAACTAATTGAATTCATTAAAATGCAAAGGGGCACAACCCAAGTATAGGTGAAATATACAAGAAAGACACCTATCAAGAAAAAGTTAAAAGATCAAGAAAATCATGTATACTAGAAATATGAAAATAATTGTAGGCAACCATCTAGTGGTAGTAAAGGGTTTTGAAAAAAAAAAGCCTTTAATTCCACCACTGTTCTCTTATAATATTCAAAACTTTGATTATTGCGTTTTCTCCAAATACACCACATTAAGCAAGACATAATACTCTTCTACACTTATATATTATGATGTCTACCAAATTGCCCCCTCCAACAAGCCAATCTATCACTCTTTGAGGCACGACCCACTCTATCCCAAAAAGACCGAAGATAGAGTTTCATAAGACACTAGTTGTCTCCCAATGAAGCAATAGATGATCAACGGTGTAACGACCTAGGGCAAGCACTAGCCACATCTGTGATATTACTCTAAAAGGATTAGTTAAGTTACAATTGAAGCTCTATAGAAGCGCTTATAAAGTCCAGTCTCATCCAGTAAAAAACCAATATGGGACTTAGTACTCATGAGCATCTTTATAATTCACCCATTTAATGTGGGCAATATATCTTCTCAATGTGGGATTAACTTTTTAGGTTGTCACAAGCAGTTTTTTCGCGCTTCTTACACATGTAACACCAGTCTGCCACTATGATATTCTGCTTCCTTAAATTATCCGTAGCAAGGATCTTCTCTAAAGCGGTTGTCCAAGCAAAAACAGCCACTCTTGAGGGAGCCTTATCCCGGCCAAATACTCTTCCAAGTGGAAAGGAGTACTATAATGGGAAGTGGGACATTATTGAATGGTCTCACTTCAAATATCCCTTTCTTGGAAGGGGCCTAACTAAGTTTGTCTTCATCACCTGGTCTTAGTATGCACATTACTAAAAACGTGTGGATGTGCCTTAAAGCATAGGTGTGTGCGTGAGGAGAGGGAACTCTCCTGATGCAGAGTGAGGCACTTGGGTTGCATCTGCTTCTGCTTTTGTAGATAGGTTGTGCTTTTTACTGTGATCGAAATGAAATTTTTGATTTCAATGATCTAGTTTTGTGTGCGGTTAAGTCTGTGCTGTGGATGATTGCTCACTATGTTTACTGTTTCAGGTGTCATAATCATGAATTCCTGAAGGATTTCTTCCTTTCAACTGGACAACTCCAAGTATGTTTAAATTCTTCAAGATCGGTGATTGATTTTTGATCTATATACATAAGACAATTTATATGCACACACATATATGTATCTATGTGTTTGAAAGGGTCCTGTAGAGATCCATAGGTTATTATTGTATGTTATGTTTTCTGATTACAGTATAGGTGTTTGATGTCAGAAATGCTTTGGGTGTCATTAATCTTCCCATTATAAAATCTCAAAATATACTAATAGGTTCGATGGGACAAATGTACCAATCAGGAATTCAAAAAAAAAAAAAGAGTGATGAATGCTCTAGGTAGCCTTCATTGTCTTACACCCCTGTTTTCCTGATTTAATTTCATTTTTCAACAAAATTTTTCATTGCTCATCAAATAAAATGTAGATTGAGATATAAGTATAATGTGTCTAATCAATTGCCGTACTTTAATATTTACTTAGGATCAATGATGTTTCCTTTGTGCTTCCAGCCTTCCATTAATTTCTTAGTTTCATTGTGTTTGACTGGATGCCTAATGAATTTTCTGTTGATAATCTCTGGTTGTATGGAACATTATTTTTTATTGTTTTTTTTTTTGGTTTTGTAGGAGGTGGCTTTTCTTTTATGGAAAGAATCATGGGAACTAGGAAAGAATCCCATGGCAAGCAAAGGATCTCCACTCCATGGTCCACGCATAAAACTTACTGAGAAGGCCCATAATCTTTTCTCAGAAACAAAGGAACATACCTTTGAGTCAAAGGCTGCTGAAGAGCATGCAAAATTGTTAAGGTGAGGAATGAGAATTTAGGTTATTTGCACGACCAGATCTATAAAATAATGATGCCATTGAAAGTGTGCCTTGTTGTATCTGGCTTCACGACACAGCAAGTTATAATGGTTTTACAATGTTTTTTTTTGATAAGTAAGAAGCATATATATTAATAAAAAGCGTAAGGCGCCCCTACGTACACAAAGAGTATACACAAGGACCACCAAAAAAGAAAAAACCAACAAAAGAAGACCCCAAAACACCCACAAATGAGACCCAACCACTACGATGTTATATTATAATGAAATGTATTCAAGTGATTAATCACAAAAAAGAAGAAGAAAGAAATGTATTCAAGTGATCATGATTCAGGTTTAGACTTGGCTGTCCACACCTCTACTTGATGTATGAGATAACTATTAATACAAGATGTAGAATGTATATCACAATGAAATTATTCTTAGTTTTGATTACTTTCTATTGCTACAGAATGCAACATGAGTTGGAGGTGACTACAAAGCAGGCCATTTTTGTTGATTCAAGCATTAGTGATACAATCCGCACATGTATTGTATTGGGAAATCATCGAGCGGCAGTGAAAGTGAAAACAGAATTCAAGGTGTGTAGTTCCTCTAATGCCTCCTAGGGTAAAAAGGAGTTCATTTTGTCCCTCATTCCATGATTTTTGTAGAAAAAACAAAAAAAGAAGTTCAGAATCATATCCATTGGGTGAGGCAAGGTTGAGCAATTGCAGCTTTTATAATTGTTCATGGACCTCCTATTTTTTCAATTAGATGCAATTTGAGTTTTGATTGTTGTTGTTAACTTGTCTTAGGTATCTGAGAAGAGATGGTATTGGCTTAAGGTTTTTGCTTTGGCTACAATCAGAGATTGGGATGCCCTAGAAAAGTTTTCAAAGGAAAAGAGACCACCAATTGGTAAGGTTTCCAATTCTAGTTTAATTTCAGAAAGTAATGTAAGGAAGAAAATACCTTTGTAATCTTGCTGCCATTATATTGAATCAATGCCTAAATTATAGATTTCTTATATCATATGCATTGGGTGGAAGTATTTTAATTTAGGTGTTAACCCTTATCAAGTACTGCCTCCAATTATGAGTTGTTCCATTTTTCTATGGGTCCTACGAATATTTTTCACCAATAAACTCATCAAATTTTTAATATAATGGTGGTATATCAAAACCAATTTGACAAGAACTTATTAAATGCAATCTGATATTTTTTTTTTGGTACTATGGGCTGGCCTTTTTAAACCTCTAACTTGGGTAGAGTGTAAGGATTTAGGGAAAGTGCTAGTCACATCTGCGTTATCATTCTAAAAGGACTTGTCAAGTTACAATTGTAAGTTTTCTAAAATTACTTATAAAGTCCGGTTTTACCTAGTAAGAAACTAATGTGAGACTTAACATGGATGAACATTTTTATAATCCACCTGCTAAATGTGGCAATTTGTTTTCTCATTGTGGGACTAACTTTTTAGGGTGTCACAAGGAGTATCTGAATACAAGCATCTGACAATTCAACTTCACTCAAATAAGCCTTAATCCTTGCTAAAAGTATAAGAAGACAAATGAATATCAAAATAACTAATTCTAGCATCTTACAAATTCCCAAATCATTTTTATTATTAAATTTAAGGTAACAAGAAATGATGCAATATCCAACTTTTTGAGTAAATTTTAATGGTATAGGACATAATATATTCACATATCGGTATTTTGTATAAATTCTAATGGGTCCAGATTGTTATCAACGTCAGATAATACCTGTTACTCAATATGCATAGTACTTTTTTCAACTTCTAATAGTGAGAAATATATCTTGTACGATTCTTTAAATCCCTTTTCATTTGCTATGGAGCTACATTGTGGAAAGGGAAATTCCAAATAATGTTTTATATACCACAATTTGCCCAAAAGTTTTTCAAGGGAATATTTGCTTTTGCCACTTAAATGCGTCAAAAAGTTAGTGCGAGACTTTTTTTCCCTGTTCATTTCTGACAAACTTCATAGGTTGATTACCTATATTTCATTTCACTTCAAATAGGTTTCAGACCATTTGTGGAGGCATGCATTGAGGCAGATGAAAAAGGGGAAGCACTAAAATATATCCCAAAGCTCGCAGATCCTCGAGAAAGAGCTGAGGTAATTAAACCTGTTCAACATATTTTGTCTAAGATATTATATGCACTTCAGATTTTGCTGCTTGCCGAGAAAGAAACTTCAGAGTCTTATTAGTTGGATGTAGTTTAAGATTCCCCTCATTTTCATTTATTGCTCTCTGCCAGCCATATTTGATAATATCAAATAGATTTTCTCCTCTTTGATTGTTGTGCTTGTAAGCATCAAGGGTGCTACTTATTAATATCATTGAATTGTATCTGTTTAATACATACAGCATCTTAAACCATTCTTTAATTTTGAACAGTCTTATGCTCGGATTGGCATGGCCAAGGAAGCTGCTGATGCTGCTTCTCAGGCAAAAGATGGTGAATTGCTTGGTAGATTGAAATTGACCTTCGCACAAAATGCAGCAGCTTCATCAATTTTTGATACTCTTCGAGACAGACTGTCCTTCCAAGGCGTTTCATAGTCGTCTGAATCCATTTTTTGGTTTTCCATTTTCCCATTATTTTCTTTTCTAGTGTCTTTTCTGTGTGCATTTTGTGCATATTGTTCTTCATTTGTGTATATTGCTGGGTGAATGTAATAGGACAATGGTTTTTTTTTACTCGTGTCATTAAAACTGGAAGTGCAGCCCACCATACTGGTTCTTTAAGATATTCATCATGATATTTCGTTTGATCTTGTATTTTATGCCAATGATTGCAGAATGTAATTGACAAAGAAAAAAAAAGGACATTGCAGGAACTTTCATTAAAGCCTCTAGTACATCGAAATTCAATGTCTTCAGAGCACCATCTTCTAATAAAACTTGGATATTCCTAGAGCTATAACTTCTAACTAATTCTTGCTCCGAAAGTAGTCAAAATAATCCAGTAAGCAATTATACATAACATACAACATAATATGATGAAATTAAACATCAATGTTTTGAAACTCAAATGAACAAAAATCTCATATAAAACTCAAAAAATAATATAGTGAACCACTTAATTAGCATACAGCAATAAATTCTTTGAAAACATAAAAAGAAGTTCGGTAAGTAAATCTAAATGCACAAGTTTACCGCTAGTTTAATGTTTGTATGTTTATATTTATATAAAATATTTTATTATTTTTTTAAAATGATGTGTAGTAATATGATTACCCTTATCAAGTAGTATCACTTTTTAACAAACCGATGTGAATAAAAACGACATCTTTATTACCATAGCAAAAAGACAACTTCAAAGGTAATTCTTTGGAAAAGGATCCAATTAGAGTAAATTGAGAGGAAGAGTTGTCCAAAATTCTTCAAATTTTTTTTGGACAATTCTACCTCTCAATTTACACTAACTTGATCATAACTAGGCTTATGTTATTACCAACCTGCGACCACCATGAAAACAAATGGCATCTTTCGTTAATTACTTTTTTAAAATAGATATAACTCCAACGTAGTAACACTTTAGAAATTCATGATTATAGCCGATAGACATGCCATTCACAACAAACCTTTTACGACACTTGAAGGCCCATAAGCGAAGTAAGACTTTCTACATCGTTTAATTAACAACGCTTGGTCAGCGATGATAAACATGAGGTAAATAAATTTTATTCTCATCATTTGTAAGCTAAACGATATTGCTATTTAACATCCTTTAGGTTTAAACAATGTTAACATTTTTATGTACCTTAAACTAAACGATGTAACATATTTAGTTTAAGTCAACCAGGAGAAGTTATATAACTTCAACCAAAAGTCACTTCGCAGCAACAATTACCTTTTGGCAAAGGTCACCTCAAAACAACCTTTCATTTAAATCAAACCTTTTGTTCTTTTTCTTATTTTCATCCCCAATAAAAAAATAATTTTTAAAACTAAATTTTGCTTTCCCACTTGCATGGTAAAGGGTTTAAACCATGCAATATATATATATGTATATATATTTGTTTTCGACATCCAAATGACAAAAACTTCAAGAGAGTGAAGGAAGCTATGGATGGTTATGGTATGAGGAAACTTGTAATATATATTGGTGATGATGATAATGTTAATCATGCCTATGATGTTAGTTCTAATTCAGGCAGATGAGCTTTCTCCATCCTCTCTCCATTCCCATCCTCCTCCTCTCCCACCTCGCTCCGCATTTCCCTTTGCCCCTCTCTCTTCCCCTCCAAGTGATGCTTTCTTTATTTTAAAACCAATTTGCCAAGCAATCTGTGCGATAAAATACATGAAATTTCGAGGAAGTAGACTTTATGAAGCTGCTTATAAAGGATGTGTTCGTCGTAGATGTAATCATGAATAGCTGCACTATTGGTAATTAAACACCAGCTTAGAACAAGGTAATTATCTCTTTCTATCATTCTCACTTCATGGACATAGATTCAAACTATTTCTTGTAGATCATCACTTATCCTGAAATATTTAATTGAAATGATTAGAGGTGAATAATATATATAGACAAGGTTCGAACTCATGATATTTTGTTCTGATACTATGTTAAATCATCACTTATACCAAAAGCTTAAGCTGATAGGAATTGATTGATTTAATCATTTAATTAATTCTCTAACACTTCCTCTCACGTGTGAGCTCAAATTATCTCTTAATAAGTAAGTGAGACTCAACACGTAAAATATTTAATTAAAATGAGAGGACATGATTTGAGCTCATGACTTTTGGCTTTGATACTATGTTAAATGAACATTTATCTTAAAAGTTAAGCTGATAGGAATTGGTGAATGTAATCATTTAATTAATATTTTTACTCTAAAATAAGTGCATGATGAATATATATTCAGTCTCTAGTCTATTAAGCTTGTTAATAAGGTTTGAGTTATATTAATTCCCTTGGTTTTTGAGTTTTTTTTTTGTCATTTCTATGTACCTGAATTTTGAGATTCTTTGCTAGAGAAGACATGTTATTATGTTTGTACTGACTCGTGTAAGGAACAATGGAGATATATACTATCATAGTTTTGTGTCTTTTTTTACTTCAAAATTAACTCATCCCATGTGAAAACTGATTTTATAGTCTGGATTTTTGTCAACTATTTTATCATTCTTTTTCTTTTGGAACTATATATATATTCCGTTTAGTGTTTATGGATATTTTGATCTAAAGCTTATGGCAAAGAATGAGTTTTTGTTTAGACCATTCTTTACTCTATTTAGCTATTTAGGTATATATATTTAGCTACTCTATTTGTCAAAGAATGAGTTTTGATATAATTACAGTCTGTACTATATTTAGCTACTCTTCATATATATATATATGGGTGAAACTATAAAAATTTATCAACCAGCACTTTAAATCTCGTACAAGATGATAATTAATGATTAATATATATAATATTATCATCATCTAAATTTGCTAAATTCCAATTTTTTTTTTAATTAAATAGTATCTAATATTATATATCAATACTCATATGAAGAATTCTAAATGTTAAACTTCTAACATTTCTAATTGCTTCATGAGATTCTAAAGACAACATGTTTTTACGTGCATGGCAGGTTTCAAATAAAGTGAACGCCCATGCATGCGTAGAAGCCTCCCAGTTATAACACATACAAATTTCTAGCTATATTTCACAACAATTTCTATTCTAGTTTTATTGAAGCAAAAAAACATATTGTTAGTGTGCTGGAATAAACCAAAGCCAATGAGGTGTACTGTACTTTGTATTAATAAATGCCCTAATACTCTCTATTCAAATTTCATGCTTCGTGGAGATGCAATTAATTTTCTTTAAGAATGGCTGGTTATATATTTTTAATAATTGCTAGTAGATGATGACTATTTCCCTTTATAGTGACACATTTCTAAGAATATTTAAGCCCGAGATTAGCAGTTTAATTGGCAGCAACCTCAAACTATACGCATTAAGCTCAAGTTTAAACCTCATGACAACTTAAACGGTTGATTACTTAAAATATGCAAGAGAAGAAACAAAAGAGAATTTAAACATTAAACTTTTCTTTGTTCTGTAGGGCCTAAACCAAACCAAGAACTTCACAAATCGATAGTGATGCAACAATGACGCTTAGTTTTTTTTTTTTTGTGAGTACATTAAACAAGAAAAAGAACTACAACAAAGGGTTGGACAATCCAACAATAAGCTCCAAAATAAACATAAATTATGAGGGAATGCATTAAATGAATGACGCTTAGTTAAGTAAAGCATATAATTGTTTTCAACAAAAATGGCATTCAGTTGTAAAATGATCATAGTTAATGTAAGGCTTTCGTGGCTGGAAATAATGGTCGAGGAGAACTTTTGGCTGGTTTAACATTGGCACAGATTCTAAAGAAGAGAGAGAAATCAAGCCCAGCATCCTATTCAACTGTTGATTTATGGAAGGCTACCAGCACTGCTAGAAATTTTGGCCTTTAGTGACCGGCCAAAGTATTAGCGACGACCAAAATGTTGACACTAACTAATAATCATCTATGAGCGATGACATTTTGCAGTCGTCACTGATATTCGGGCGGAAATTCTTTCACTTTTTTTTTGGTATTCAACCAAAGAACGCCGCCTACAAGTTTTTCGTGGAAGTAAGGCAATGATGGTGTTGCAAGAGGGAATCGCTTGGGAAGTGAGGGGCGATCACTTGGGTCAAATTGAAGGAGGAATTTTGTCAGAAATACTCTCTAAGCCCCAGGAAGAGGACGTTACCCCAAGAGCTGCAGATTAGGAAGGACCAAGGGCCTAGGAAGGAGTGGAGGCCTTAGTGCCCTAGTTGTTGCACGTTGCATTCGGGGAAATGCAAATTGAGAACGAATATGCGTTAAAGCATTTCAAAAATTACTATGTATATTTAATTTAGGGTTTGAGAGTGTTTTAAATGAAAGGTATTACAGATTGAGTCTTGAATATGATGAGAGTCCCACATGAAAAAAATAGAAAGTCAAAGTGGCATTTAAAAGGTTCAACACTTGATCTTTAAACATTTGTTTTAAAGTAATGCTTAGATATATGCACTTATGTGTATACTCTATTACAGTGTATAACACCGGATGCACATGAGCACGCTCGTGCAAATAAAATTGAAAATCCTGGTGATCGATCGGCTCTATCACTGATCTATCGGTGATAGATTGAATGCGATTTAGATAGGTCTAAAAATTTGAAAAAGCATGAAGGGGCTTATTTAAGGCTTATTATGGAACCTTAGCGACCAATTGGTTGTCTAGAGCCTCTAGAACGTGAAGAAGAGAGAGAGAGAGTGAAGGGAGAAGAGAGGGAGAAGGAAAGAAAACTATATACCCAATTTCTGTTGATTAAGGTTTAGTGGTAATACTCCAATACAATTACTAGCTAGTTAATTAATGAAAAAAGTCCGCATACCCCCCTCAAACTACTATCCAATTGATAATGTCCTCCCCAAAAAATTTTCAATTGTGATAATGTCCCCCCTCAAACTACCAAACAATTGTTAATGTCCCCTTAATGCCAGCAAAATACAAAAATGACCTTACAAATTTTTCAATAAGCTATAAATACTCTTATAATTCAAAAAAAAAAAAAAAAAAATTAAAAAATCATATTTTTGGTGCCGCCACCACTATGGCAGAACCGCGGGGGTGGTCTGAAGTAAGCAACAGAGGTAGTACATGGCCACAAGGCATTTTGCACGAAAAGAGACGACCACAGGCTTTGAGGAGGAAAGCGAATGAATGGTTTGTCATGCAAAGTCGCATGAGATTGTAAAGAGATATGAATTGTTCTAGGTAAGATAGAGCTCTTTGAGAGTAGGCTTTGAACACGAAATTCCAGGTGAATATATTGGGGTTCCTTTTTATTGGGGTTATTGATTTAAAAGGAAAGGGCACGAGGGAATTAATTGGAGATCATGATGATGGGAGGGAAAGTATTTCGTGACTTGTTTTTTTAGTTTGCATAAAAACAAACGGGCATAGTTTTTCTCTAAATTGGGTTGGAGAAATTTTCTTTAACCCAATTTTTAAAAATGACACGTGTCCTTTAATTTAACATGTGAGATGCACATGTTTTTTTAAATAGTATGGACAAAGTTGAAAAAAAACTTTTATTAAAACAATATGTGCATCTCACATGCTATTAAAAAAATGGATACATGTCATTTTTATAGATTGGGTTTGAGGAAGTTCATCCAGCTTAGTTTGGAAGAAAACTCTGTCCAAAACAAAAACAAAAAAAGTAATGGATTTTTTTAATTTTTTTTTTGAAAAAACCATTTCATTCTCAAGAAATAGCTATTCCTTCTATTTTTTAGAGTAATACATATTCATCTTCGTAAGGGAATAGCTATTCCGATGTGAATAACTATTTCTAAGAATGGTGTGCAATCAAATAAAAGAATAGTTATTCCATGTGAATAGCCATTCATTCCAGGGACTTATTTCACGAACCAAACGGACCCTAAGTCTCTAAGGCTCAATTTTGTGTTATCTCTTTTTCCTTTTGTCTTTTTTTTTTCCTCTTTAACTTCCACCTTTCTTATTTTATATTTTATATCATTAATTTTTACAAGAGTTCGAACTTTGTCTTTGTCATAAATTTTTATAGAACTTTATTATTATATGAAACAGATCTTCTTGTTACTATTACTACATGTGTATGCTTTAAGATTTAACTCATTTCCAACCAATAAATTTTTCATACACCCTTTGGAAAAAGGTTTTTTTTTTTTTTTAATCGCATAACACACAGTATCTCTTAATCAAAGAGCCATAAAAATTAATGCTGAACAAAAAAACATGAAGATGGCTTTGATACCGCATGTAATTAGTTTATAAATAAAATATTTAAATATGCAATTGAAAATTTAGATATACCTTTTGTTCAAGCAAATCAGAAAACCTCAGCAACATAAACTTGAAAGAAATTTTGGAAAGAGAGGTATATATCTTCTATACTATGCCTAATTGCCCCTTATGGACCTTTTTTTTTTTTATATATTTTTTCCTTATTATTTCCTTTTCGAACCAATGCTTTTACCAAATATGTTGTGACTATTGAACTGTACAAAATATTTCTCCTATTTATATATGACTAGGCTCACGTTATTAGCAACTGATGTGAATACGGATGACATCTTTCAACATAGTAACACTTTAGAAATTCATGATTATAGCCAATAGATTATAGACATGTCATAACTTCAACCAAAAGTCACTTGAATGGCACCAATTAGCTTTTGGCAAAGGTCACCTCAAAACAAACCTTTCATTTAAATCAAACCTTAATTTGTTATTCTTTTTTCCTTTTCTTGCCTTCCATCTTGAATTAAAAAAAAAAGGTTTGGACCATGCAAAATATATATATATATATAGCTTGTATATTCAACAATATCCAAATAACAAAAACTTCAAAAGAGTGAAGGAAGCTATGGATGGTTATGGTATGAGGAGACTTGCATTAATGGTGATGATCATGATAATGGTAATCATGCCTATGTTAGTTCAAATTCAGGCGGATGATGAGCTTCCTCCATCCTCTCTCCATCCCCATCCTCCTTCTCTCCCTCCTCGCTCAGCATTTTCCCTTGCCCTTCTTTCTTCCCCACGGAGTTATGATTTATATAGTACAAAACCATTTTGTTATATTTTCTGTGCTATAAAATCCAATGAATTTCTAGGAACTGAGCCTTACAGAAGCCATTATAAACTTTGTGTACGTTACATGTGTCATTATCCTCTTGGTTCTAAACACCAGCTTTGAACAAGGTAATTATCTCTTTCTAATGTTTAGTGTGTATATATATATATATATATATACTTATATATATATATATATATATGCAAGCAATTGGCTAGCTAAGACTGAAAGTATTCAAATAACAGGGGAAAGTTTTCTTGATATATTAAACAATGATGTACACTCCATTATATACAATTGGAGCTGATGATGTACAATAAGGAAGTGCAGTGAGACAGGTTCCACATAATATGGGATTGTTGATTACAAAAGGAAATGAGTACATGCATGGTAATTAGTGCAGCTGTGAATGTCATGAAAAGATCTTTCCTTGTGAGATTGAGCATCCTTTTCTGTCATGGTCGACTATGGTGGTATTTTCCTTTCCTGTATTATGTGCCATTGCATTACTTTCCTTTGTTATATAGCCTGTAGCTGTAGGACAGATACTTGCTATATTGGTTGACGCTCCATGATTAATGCTTGCTAGGTTGGCAGATCCTTCTTGATTTATTTTCTGCTGTAAGACAATATCTTGGATGGTAGCAGTATCTTCTCGAGTAGATGCTTGGTCTTGTTCATGAGTATTATTGACATTCGGACCATATATCTTAACAAAGACCAAAGTCTAATGTGCATGGAAGCATTTAACTAGGTTATAATTTTCCTTTTCCTTGGAAATAATTCAAATATAAATATGATTTTTTTTTTTTGAAAGGAAATATAAATATGATTAAATCTCGTACAAGACAATGATTAATATAATATTATTTTTAATTAAATAGTATATCTTAGAAATATTATATATCAATACTCATATGAAGAATTAATATTTCTAAATGTTAAACTTCTAACATTTCTAATTACTCCATGAGATTCTAAAGACAACATGTTTTTATGTGCTAGGTGTACGTGAATAAAGTGAACGCCCGTGCGCGGAATTAGTCTACCAAAACAAATTTCTTGCTATTTTTCTCAGAAGTTTTTATTCTAGTTTATTGAAGAAAAAACGTGTTGTTAGTGTGCTGGATTAAACCAAAGCCAATGAGGTGTACTGTAGTGCTTTGTACGTATTAATGAATGCCCTCATACTACATAAAGCATTTTCATGCTTCATGGAGATGCAATTTTCTTTAAGAATCACATAATGTTATATATTTTTAAGAATTAATTGCTAGTAGATGATTATTTCCCTAGTGACACATTTCTAAGAATATGTAATTAAGATCGAGATTATCGCCAGTTTGGCAGCAACCTCAAACTATACGCCTTAAGCTCAAGTTAAAATCCTCAAGACAACTTATATAAAGGTTGATTTGTCTTTTTAGTTTGCATAAAAACAAAAACAAAAAAGTAATGGATTTTTTTTTTTTTTTGTGAAAAATCATTCTATTTTCAAGGAATAGCTATTCTTCCCATTTTTTAGATGAATGCCTATTCGATCATTTTCGTTAGTGAATAACTATTCAGATGAGAATAACTATTATTAAGAGTGATGTGCATTCAAATAAAATAATAGTTATTCTATGAGAATAGTTATTCATTCCAAGGACTTATTTCGTGAACCAAATGGGCCCTAAGTCTTTAAGGCTCAATTATTTGTTATCTTCTTTTCCTTTTCCTTTTTTTTTTTCATTAACTTCCGCCTTTCTTATTTTATATTTTATATCATAAATTTTTACAAGATCGAGTTCGAAGCTTGTCTTTGACTCTTTGTCATAAATTTTTATAGAACTTTATTATTATATGAAACATATCTTCTTGTTACTATTACTACATATGTATGCTTCAAGATTTAACTCATTTCCAACCAATAAATTTTTCATATAGCTTTGAAAAAAGGTTTTTTTTTTTTTTTTTAATCACATGACACACATTCTAAATCAAAGAGCCATAAAAATTACATGAAGATGGCTCTAATACCGCATGTTAGTTTATAAATAAAATATTTAAATATGCAGCTGAAAATTTAGATATACCTTTTGTTCAAGCAAATCAGAAAACCTCAGCAACATAAACTTGAAAGAAATTTTGGAAAGAGATGTATCTTCTATCCTATGTCTTTTTTTTTTTTAAAGTGAATTTTCACTTTTTCATTGATAACAAATCTTGAGCAAAAACTCTTACAATCAAAAGTTAAGGCAATAAGCCACAAGTTTCGATAACCATAGCCCAAGGCTATGAACTTACAAGTTATAGACAAAGACAAGCAAATATCTATGACCTAATTTTCCGCATACCTACGTATAACTCCGGTTATAAATCAGATCTGCAACAAGTAGACAATTTTGAAGACATAGGCAGCCCAATTTATACTAACATTATTAAAACTGCCTCAACCCGAAGGCCATGGAAAAGCACCTCCCTTAACCCAAAGGCCAGAGATAAACAGTAATAGAAATCAAATTAAAATAATAAAAGCAAGCAGCACCAAGCATATCTACTGACTGGAAGTGGAGGGAGGCTGGCTAGCTTGGGAGAAAGAAGTGTAGGAGCCCCAGAACAGGTGTAGGGGCACGAGAGGGGGGAAAACTCTCTAAAAGTTCCAGATATGGTTTTGAAAAACCAAAACCAAAACCTTTAAAGAGCAGATCCGGGGCCATGAATGGCGGAGAAGGTGAAATTCGGCTATGAATGGTGGAGAGAATGCCGGCAAAACCTGCTGTGTTGGAAAAATCAAAATCAAAATCAAAATCAAAATCAAAATCAAAATCAAAATCAAAATCAAAATCAACAAACCAAAACTAAAGACAAAACAAAATAACGAAAAGGGGAAGGGGATTAGGAAGGGGGGGAAGGGGGGGAGGAGGGAGAGGATCTCGCTTTGCCCAGATTTGGGTTTTTTTTGGCTTTGTACTCTCTCTGCTCTAGAAGAATTATTTCTCAGAAAAAGAAGTTTTTTCTACTATCCTATGCCTAATTGCCTCTTATTGATGGAATTTATAGGTTCTGAATTTATAGGCTAAGTCAGGGACCATCAATTAAAATTTTCCTTAATTATTCCTCATATCAAGAAATAAAAATCAATTTTAATTTTGATTTCTCAAATAACTTCTTATTTGGAATAGATTTTTGAACATACGTAATTGTTTTTAATTTAAACCACAATAAATACATGTTGCATATGGCCCAAACATTAATATATATATTACGGAATTTCTTACAAATTTGACCATTATATGGTGCCATTTCCTCTTCCTAACAAACCAAATGCATAAAGCTTAATTTGATAGTATAAGGATAGATTATCAGATTATGTGCATTCATGTTGTTTTTTGTATCGAACGGAATATAAAATGCTACCTATTAAAAATGTGATATGTTACCAATGAGAATTTCGTATATTTTCATTAGATTCCGCTCTTTATGTCATAGAAAAATTTTGAGTCAAAATTAATTGTCTTTTAGTTTACCATAGAAAAAGCGCCCTCTTAAAAAATGAAGAAAAAGCCTTTAGAAATGATTTTTTTTTTTTTTTTTTGCTTCTTTGGTAACATACCCACTTTTTAATATGTATCATTTTTCACTTCGTTCAATGCAAAAACGGCAATATGAGAATCTATAATTTATTTAAAATTGTAATGAATCCTGATTCAATTCGATATGCAAGCTTTTAGATACAACTTATTGCAACCATATGTTTTTTATTATTAGGGGAATATATATATATATATATATATATATATATTCTCATGAAGTGTCAAGTATATATTCTAATGAAGTGTCAAGAATATATATATTATATTCTAAATTAATAGCCGTTTTTAAAAAAATATCATGAAGTGTCAAGTAGTATAGTTTAACCCATTAAGCTATCAATGTGTGACAAAAATGCCACTTTTCAAATTTTATTCCTATAATACCCTTAGTTTCTTAAAAACTAAAATTAATTTTTTTTAAAAAAAAACTAAAATTACAAAAAAAAAAAAACAAAAACTTGGGGGTGGCCGATCAACCCCCATGTGGTGGATCGGTCACCCCCAAGGTTTTGTTTCTTTTTTTTTTTTTTTTTTTTAATTCATTAATTTTAATTTAGTTCTTTTTTTTTTTTAATGAAACTAAGGGTATTATAAGAATAAAATCTGAAAGTGGCATTTTTGTCATACATTGGTAGTTTGATGGGCCAAGTTGTACCACTTAATACTTCATGAGACTTTTTAAAAAACGGCTGCTAGTTGAATGAGCTTTTTTTAATTTTTTAATTTTCCTTATTATTACCTTTTCGAACCATTGTTTTTACCAAATATGTTGTGATTATTGAACTGTACAAAATATTTCTCCTATTTATATATGATTAGGCTCACGTTATTAGCAACTAATGTGAATACATATAGCATCTTTCAACATAGTAACACTTTAGAAATTCATGATTATAGCCAATAGACATGTCATAACTTCAATATATTTTTCATACACACTTTGGAGCGAGTGCTTTAAGTAATGTTGTGACAATTGGATTGTACAATTTCTTTGATTTATGAAAACAAATTAATGACACACATCTTTGTTAGCATAGCCAATAGACAGGAAAATGATCCTCTCCATTTCCATTTCCTTTGAAATAGAGAAGATCAGGGTCTCAATAGACATCACTTCAACATGGTAACACATTTTTTTTAATTAATTAACATGGTAACACTTTAAAAATTCATGATTATAGCCAATGGACACGCCATAACTTCGACCAAAAGTCACTTAACGGCACCAATTACGTACATTTTGGCAAAGGTCACCTCAAAACAACCTTTCATTTAAATCAAACCTTTTGTTCTTCTTTTTCATTTTCTTATTTAATTTCCATCTCCAATAAAAATTAAATATTAAAAATAAACTTTGCTTTCCCACATGCATGGTAAATGGTTTAGACCATGCAATATAGAAGATGATGAATGAGGTAATTTGTTGCACACTTTATTCATACTTTGATAGTCTATTTATACAAGAGTTGTGGTGTATGTAAAAGGGAAATATTTACAAGATTTTGGGAGCCAAATTGTGATCACACGTTGATATGTAGTTGTTGGGTGTTGATTTCTTTCCTTGTGTGGATGAGTAGCCATTGAGAGGTTATCGCTTGCCTTGTGTGAATGAGTTGATTGTGGGATTGATATAGTTGCCTTCTTGAGAGGATGCTAGCCGTTGAGGGTTGATGTGTTTGCCTTGTATAGATTGTTGCCAAGTAGAACTAGGGCTGTCGGTTGGTGGTTCAATACGCTCCCGCAAGTGAGACATGGGGCACATGATGTTGAGCTTGGTGCGCATGAGAGAAAAATGGGGTGATGTAGTGGGTTTAGTAAAAATGTCAGCTAGGTTGTCTTTGGTGGAGATGAAGTGGATAGCCAGAGATTTGGAGGCAACCTTGTCGCGAACAAAGTGGAAGTCGATATGCTTGGTGCGAGCATGGAAAGCGGGGTTGGCAGAAAGGTAGGTAGCACCAATGTTATCGCACTATAGGGTGGGTGGTGTGGGAAGGAAAATACCTAGTTCACAGAGCAAGGATTGTAGCTAAATGAGATCAGCAGTAGTGATGGCAAGAGTGCAGTATTCAAATTCAGTGCTGGAGCGAGCAACAGTCCATTGTTTGTGAGAGGACCAAGAGATGAGATTAGGGCCAAGAAAGACACAAAACCGCCTAGTGGATTTGTGGTCATCAGAACAACCAGCCCAGTCAACATCGGAGTAGGCTTGGAGGGAGTGTGAAGTTGACCGGCGAAGAAAGAGGCCATAGGAGATGGTATATTTGAGGTAGCAAAGGATGAGCTTAACAACTTGAAGATAGAGAGATGTTGGTTGATGCATGAATTGAGAGACTTTGTTGACGGCAAAGGAGATGTCTGGTCGAGTAAGAGAGAGATACTGCAAGGCACCAACAAGATTACGGTAAAGAAAAGGGTTTGACAGGGGATCACCGGAGAAGAGAGTCAAGGTGTGAGTGGTAGACATAGAGGTCTTGACAGGTTTGGCTTCGGACATGTTGTGCCTGCGAAGGAGGTCAAGGATGTACTGTTGTTGGGAGAGGAGGAGACCATCGGAGGTAGGAATGGCTTCCATGCCGAGGAAGAAGTGAAGGGGCTCGAGGTCCTTGATAGCGAAATTGACCCGCAAGGAGTTGAGGAGAGAGGTCATTCCTTGAGGTAGAGAGCTGGTGATGATAATGTCGTCAACATATGTGGTGCAGGTCAGTGTGTGAAGTATAAATATAGAGGAGTCTAAGCAGGAGCCGACAAAACCAAGCTCTAGGAGGCGATCACTGAGGCGAGAGAACCAAGCACGAGGGGCTTGTTTTAAGCCGTAAAGAGCCTTGTGGAGTTGGTAGACATGCTGAGGAAATTGAGGATGGATGAAGCCAGGGGGCTGGACCATGTAGACATCTTCAAAGAGCCAACCATGGAGGAAGGGATTTTATATGTCAATTTGGCGAATGAGCCATCCGGAGGAGCTTGCAAGAGACAGAACGAGATGAATGGTGGTAGGCTTGACCACGGGACTGTAGGTTTCGGTGAAGTCAATGCCAGGTTGTTGATGGAATCCTTTGGCAACCAGTCGAGCTTTATGGCGATCCATGGAGCCATCAGCTTTGTGTTTGAGGCGAAAAATCCATTTGCAGCCAACGATGTTCATGTTGGAGGTAAGAGGAATGAGAGTCCATGTGCCGTTGCAGAAGAGGGCATCAAAATCGCTATTCATGGCATCATGCCATGCGGGGTGTTTAACAGCTTGTGAGTGGCAGGTGGGCTCGACATCATCAACATTGGTAATGGCGAGGAGCGCTGTGGTAAGCGAGTAGCGGATTAGACCGTCGGGCACCTTGGGCTTGAAAATGTTGTTCTTAGATTTGGTTTGCATGGCATGTTGGGTAGGAGGTAGCACTGGTGTGGCGTCTGGGAGGTTGACGGGAACCTGCATGCATAGGAGATCGGGAGGCAGGGGCCTTTGGCACGGCTTGATGTGATGGAGGAGAGTGGAGTGGAGAGGGAAGAGAGTCCAAGAGGGGAGGATAGAGAGTAGTGTGAGTGTAAGAGGGGGGGGGGGGGAGGTGAGGAGGAGGAGAAGAGAAGGAAAAAGGAAAGGACTTATCAAAGATGACATGGCGAGAGATGTAGAGACGTCCAGTGGAGGGATGAAGACATTTGTATCTGCGATGGGAGGGACTGTAGCCGATGAAAATGCAAGTGTCGGAGCAAAAGTCAAGCTTATGCTTGTTATAAGGACGGAGGTGGGGCCAACATGCTCAACCAAAAACTTTCATAAAATTATAATTGGGTCGTAAATTAAATAATTTTTGAAAAGGGGAGTCATTATTTAGGATTGGTGTTGGTAACCGATTGATGAGATAGGAGGCGGTCTGAAATGCCTTGGCCCAAAAGGTGAGGGGGGTAGAATAGTGGGCCAAGAGTACGAGACCCATTTCGATAATGTGTCGGTGTTTTCTTTCGACAGATCCATTTTGCTTATGGGTGTGAGGGCACGTAAGGCGAGGATGGATACCGTGTGAAGCGAAATGGTGGTGCAAGTTTTGATATTCATCACCACCATCCGTTTGGATGGATTTGATCTTGCGATCAAATTGGCGTTCAACATACGCCTGGAATTTAGGAAAAATGGAAAATACATCAAATTTTGCATGCAATAGGATAAAGCCAAGTAAATTTACTAAAATGATCGACAAAAGTAACATAAAAGTGGGCACCATTATTAGATAAATGAGAGGAAGGTCCCCAAACATCAGAAAACACAAGTTCAAGTGAGACACTTGATTTATTTTCGAAAAGAGAAAAAGGAAGCTAATGACTTTTGCCTTGCTGACAGGCGGGGCAAACAGGGAGCTTCTTATTGGATGTAACAGAAAGTTGAAATTTATTTAGGACACAGCGAACAATGTTATCAGCGGGATGGCCGAGACGGGCATGCCAATCCACAAAGGTAGCACGTTCAATGGAGAAAACACTAGGTGGTGCCGCTGTTGGAGAAAACCAATGGTAGAGTCCATGTCTACTTGGCCCTTGGTGGAGGATGGCTTCGGTCATGCGATCCTTAACAGAAAAACAAGATGGGTGAAATTCCATATAAGCATTATTATTGGAAGTAAATTTTTGAACTGAAAGTAAATTTTTGATAATTTGAGGGACATGTAAAACATGACGTAAATGAAAATTAGGAGAAAGTTTAGAGTTGCCCGTGTGTTTTATGGCAAGTTGAATATCGTTGCCCACTTAGATTTGATCAGTGCCATCATACACCTCTAAATGAATATTTAGATTGTTGAGGTCCGAGGTGATGTGGTGCGTAGCGCCAATATCGGGCTACTAGTTGAGATCCTTTATTCTTAAAATTGAAAATTCAAAGACTAAATTCAAATCAAATGAAAACTTAAGAATTAAATATAATTTTTTCCTTTCAATTAATCCGTGAAATTCTAAAGACAACCTATTTTATGTGGCAGGTGTGTATGACAAAAAGTGAATGCCCGCAAGACAAATTCCTAGCTATTTTTCATCAGTTTCTATTCTAGTTTTATTGAACTAAAAAACGTGTTGTTAGTGTGTGCTAGAATAAACCAAAAAGCCAATGTAATGTACTTTGTATTAATGAATATATATATGCTGGCCTTAATACTACAAAAAGCAATTTCACGCTTTGTGGAGATGCAATTTTGTTTAAGAATTGCAGGTTATAGAATTTCAAGAATTGCTAGTAGATGACTATTTCCCAAGTGACCCATTTCTAAGAATATGTAAGATCGAAATTAGTAGTCTGGCAACAACGGCCTCAAACTATACACGTTAAGCTCAAGTTTAAAATCCTCAAGAGAAGAAACAAAAGAGAATTTGAACATTGAACTTTTCATTAATTCTTCTGCATGGCTTAAACCAATTAAACCAAAAATTCCATAGATAATGATGCAATAATGACGCATATATAGTTGTAAGGCTTTCGTTGTTGGTAATACTGGCCATGAAGAAATTTTTGCCGGTTTAACCTTGACATAGATTCTTAAGATCAAAAAGATAAAAATCAAGCCCAACATCCCATTTGACTGTTGATTCATGGAAGGCTATATACCATGCGAAAAAACAAACTCTATAAGAGACAAATGTTGAAAAATTGTTAGGTTTTGAATTTGAATTGGCAAATCTTATGGGGCATTTCGATGGGGATTCTATTTTAGGATTACTGAGAATTCTAAAATATTATGTTGTTTGGTTTTGAATTGGCAAATATAGATCTAGATTTAGTTTCTTCAAGTTCAGATCTAATTGTCTTAACTGGTTTCTCCGTTTGCTCATTACTTTTGCGCCGATCAACCATTGAATCTCGCGTGCCGGAACATGTTTACGATGTTGTGCTTTTCTGCTACTACTTTTGGTGGGGATTTGTTTGTTTTTATTTTTTTTTTAATTTTTTTTTTGTTCTTGCATGTTGTCCTGGCCTTTGGGTCGAGGACGTGTGTTGTTTCTTGACCTTTAAGGTTGAGGAGGAGCGGATTGATGTTGAGAACTATCTCTCACGGCCGAAAAAATAAAGTTAATGAGAATTTGGGTTACCCATGTCTTACATCTAGTCTGCTCGGAACAGATCTGTTCCTTAATTGGAGTTGTATATGAGTTAGTGAAAATTGAAGTCATAGATAATTTTTCAATTGTAAGATTTTTTGTCTAAATTTATTACTTTGTAATTTCATAACGTTCTACTATGTTTATCTGAGCTTTATATTCTTGATGTAAAAGTTTTATGCTCTTAATTTGTTATGAATGGAATATGAAAGATTCCCGTTCAAAATAAATAAATAAATAAATTAAAAGGTCACTTCATTTGTAACTTTGACCATTAATATATATATGGTGCCCTTCCTCTTCCTAATAAACCAGATGCATGAAACTTAATTCGATATGCAAGCTTTTAGATACAACTCATTGCAACCAAATATGTTTTTTTATTATGGACAGAGTTTTTCTCCAAACTAGGTTGGAGGAACTTCCTTCAATATCATCTATAAAAATGTCATGTGTTTCCTTTGCGTGTGAGAAGCACATGTATTTTTTAATTGTAAGGACAAAGTTGGAATAAGCTCATGCATTTTTTATAAAAATTTTTTTAACTTTGTCTTACAATTAAAAAATGCATATGTTTTTCACATGCAAAGGAACACATGACATTTTTATAGATGAGGTTGAAGAAAATTTTTCTAACCTAATTTAGAGGAAAACTCTGTCCTTTTATTATTACCTTTTCGAAGAGGAGCTTTTACCTAATAATTAATATGTAGTGACTATTGGACTTCACAAATATTTCTCCTATCTAGCCATGACAAGGCTCACGTCATTACCAACCGTTGTGAATGCGTACGGCATCTTTATTTCGTTAATTACTATCACAACATACATAATAACTTCAACCAAAAGTCACTTAACGACACCAATTACATTTTGGCAAAGGTTGCCTCAAATTAAAACAACCTTTCATTTAAATCAAGTCTTCTTTTTCTTTTACTGATTTTCCATCTTGAAAAAAAAAAAAAAACTAAACTTTGCTTTTCCACATGCATGGTAATGGGTTTAGACCATGAAAAATATATATATGGCTTTGTATTAATTATTAATATTCATTATCCAAATGACAAAAACTCAAAGAGAGTACTGAAGGAAACTATGGATGGTTATGGTATGAGAAGACTTGTATTGGTGATTATGATAATGTTAATCATGTCTATACACTACAAAAAAACTAGATATTACCCACTTTTTTTCTTTTTTTTTTTTACATCGCTTTTAAATCTAGGTTTAACATCGCTTTTACAAAAGCGTGGTAAATTTTACCACGCTTTTTGAAAGCGTGGTAAAAATTACATCGCTTTTTCTCTCTCCTCCGCTCCATCCCCATCCTCCTCTCCTCTCTCGCTCAGCATTTCCCTTGTCCCTCTCTCTTCCCCTTCGAGTGATGCCTTCTATTCAAAACCAGTAGTACTATGCTATTTGAACTGTGCTTGAAAATACATAAATGTCGAAGGGGGCTTATATATATATATATATTATTATATATATATATTTTGATGAATTAAGGGGCCTTTTATATTTTGATAGAATTGGTTTTAAACTTTTTTTTTAGCACGATAGAATTGGTTTTAAACTATGTGTGCGTTTTGAATGTAAATATCTTTGATGAAAAGCTAGCTGTACTCTTGGTAAACACAACTTAGAACAAGGTAATTATATTTTTCTTTCTATCTTTCTCACTTCACAGACATACTTTATTTAGCTTCGCTTCATACGTGCATGGGTGGAACTATAAAAAGTTATCAACCATCACTATATAGCCTCTGGGGTTGAAATTGTTCTTTTTAAACAAGTATATGCAAGCAACTTGCTAAGATTGACTAAAGTGTAATATTGTGGAAGCATTTAACTAGGTTATAATTTTTTTTTTTCTTTCGAAATAACTCATATATATATAATCAAATAATTGAGCGATCCAATCTCATACAAGATAATAATGATTATTATAATATATTATTATAATTTAATAGGAACTACATGTCCAATTGTTCGGATGGATATAGGTCAGAACATCCTCACAAATCTGACTTAAAAAAAAAAAAAAAAATGAATACCCTCACAAATGTGAGCGTATTTTGACGCTACACGTCCGAATTAAATAGTATCTCAGAATAGTATATATCAATACTCATATAAATGAAGAAGTCAAAATGTTAAACCTCTAACATTTCCAATTACTCCATGCATGAGATTCTAAAGACAAAATGTATTATGTGGCAGGTGCGAAAAAAGTGAATGCCCATGCTCGGAAGCCTCCCAGCTATAACACCTACAAGACAAATTTATATTCTAGTTTTATTGAAGAAAAAACTTCTTGTTAGTGTGATGGAATGTTAGAAATGTACAATTATATAGCACAGCGGAATAGGGCAGTACCTCACTTGCACTGCGATCAAGTATTGTTCCACGTGAGTCTTCTGTTGTCTTCTTCTTGGCGGAATAACCACCAAAATTTTCTGGAGTAATATTTCCTAAACCCACAATCTAAGAGCACACAATAAAAGGAAAATACTGAGAGAGAGAGATTTCTGTGATGATTCATGATCCAATCCATCCAATGGGGGGCTTTATATAGCCTCTCCCCCATTGATGGAAAAGAGCTACAATCGGAGTAACGCATGGGCGTTACTCCAATTTTCTCGCAGGCATAATGCCTGTCATCACAACCAACAGGCGTTATGCTCGTTAGTTTTAATTCCACAAGCTAGGCGTTATGTGCCTGGCTTGTAACGCATGTTTCCTTGAAACATGCTGAAAGGCATGAACATGTGGGCGCCCCAACAGTCAACATGGAATAAACCAAAGCCAACGAGGTGTACTATACTTTGTATTAATGAATAACCTAATACTACAGAACTCAATTTGACGCTTTGTGGAGATGCAATTTTCTTTAAGAATCCCATGCAGGTTATATATTTTTAAGGATTTCTAGTAAATGACTTTCCCTGGACCCTAGTGACGCACATTTCTAAGAATATGTAAGATCGAGATGCAAAACAAGTAGGATAGGCGGAGACTTGTCGAAACTTGCTGGTGGGGAAACTCTCGGATCCTTAAGCTAGTTAGTAAAGAGAATTGTATATAGCCCCAAATGAGAGCTAGGTTTTTTTTAAAAAAAAAAAAAAAAAAAATAATTAATTAAGCATGGGTGTGAGTGGCTGAACCTATAATGGTTTATATGACCTTCTCTTATGTTGAGTGTTCACTAGTGGGTTCTGGCCCTAGCCGGATTCTGCTCTGTCTAAATGAGGCTAAAATCACGAAGTACACGTTCTACAATCCCGTCATTTAGTGGGGAATAATTTTTTTACTTGAATAGTCATTATGTTGAGGTGGCTGGTCAAGCTATCTCGGTTTTCCCCTTGGATCGAGTCCTATCGTCTGATTTTTGTTCTTTTCCTTCACGCTGGCCTTCATGGCCTGGCCAAGACTTACAATCCGAGCTTTATCATCCTAACTCAAATCCTAGGCTCCCTGTTAGAATATATATTTCATATTAAATTGGTTTATTTTCCTTGTAAAAATATTCCTCATTTAGGTTTGATTGTAGAGATATGATTACCATTTTGTATTCTCTATATTAAGGCTATATTCTATTTTCTTGTAGGTTTATTATCTTCCTTATTTAGTCTAAGTTTCCTGGTTCACTATTCCTTAGCCTTTCTTTAAATATAGAGCATTGTCATACAGTTTAATACACTTCAGTACTTTTAATACAAGATGTAGCCCTTACTTGTTCTTCTCTCTTTCTCTATCTACTTCCGCTATATATGAGATTCTCATATTTTATATTTTATATAAAATTCTACATGGTATCAAAGCCATTGTTTTCTTGGAGCCTCTCATAAGCCTATGTTCTCTACCATTGCAATTTATGAATTAAGCGATTCTTTGGCGTTTGTCACTGTAACAATAGTACCCCAAAGGGCCCAAACACTTCGTTGAGGTTTGTTAGGTCATAGAAATTAGCTTTATTCGGTGATCAAAACTTAGGTTGTAAAACTTTTCAACACTTACGTCTTTTGGTGTAAAGATTTTTAGTCTTTTGAGTGTAATTTGTAAAAATTTTAAATATTTGAGTCTTAAACAAAAAACAAAAACAAAAATTATTTTTTTAAAAAAAAAAAACTACCACCCAATTGGCTAAATTTTAAAATTAAAAAAAATCATAATAATTTTTTCGTTTTTTTTTTTAATTTCAAATTTATAGGAGTATTTGTAGGGTCATTTTTGTCTTTTTGCTGGCATTGGTAAGACATTGACAATTTTTTGGTAGTTTGGGGAGGACACTGTTCTAAATGAAAGTTTGGGGAAAACATTATCAATTAGGTGATAATTTAAGGAGGGTATATGAATTTCTCTTGATTATTTTAATTCATTAAATATGGGGGCATTACAAGCTGCTTAAAAGATTGGACTGATGAAAATTATTGAGAAGATCAATTCAAATGCATACTAGTTGAAGCTACCAAGCCACATCAAGATGTCTAATCTATTCAACGTCAAGCATCTTGTTCCATTCATAAAAGATACTTCTTATGAATATGTGAATTTGAGGGTGCATTATCTCCAACCTAGGGAGAATGATGTAGGCTAACCGTGTTCGAATTGATGAGGAAATTAGGTATATATATACATTGGAGTTCAGACGAGGTCTAAAACTCATCCGAATGAGCTTTTAGGAAGCCTCTTGGAAGGGGTCCAAAAGGCCTCGTTCGGACAAGCAAGATTCAATGAGCCTTGTTCAGAGTGGCATTTAGAGATAGGTTTGGACGAGCCGATCAAGATGGAGATATGAAATGTGGCATTTGATAGTTCATTCGATAAATGTCCAGACAAGTAGTCAACCAGTAGCAGTTGTTCGTTAACTCAGTCAGAGTCCCATCTGGACAAGTATTGATTTTTAGGGTTTTCTTTAGTTTTATCTCATCCTCGTCCAAACGAGTAAGTAGGCACATCTGGAAGAGTAGCGGCAATTTTTTTAAACCGACTTTATTTCAATGTTTTAATTGGTTTACGAGTCTAGTTACTGTAAATACTTGTTATGGTCGATTATAGTCATAGTAATACCACTCAACCCAAAAACTTAAGACTATGGATTTAGGTTCAATTATGTTATATTAACCACTCACATTGTAACAATTTTCTAATATAGAACTCAATCTTTTTACACTCACATATGTATACTCAACGGAGAATCATGGGTTGTTTCATTATACATATACCTTTCTCCTCTTATACGTTATGTATATACTAAAAACTCAAAAAGGTCCCCCTCCCGGACCGGCCCAACCCAAGCCCAAAAAAATGGGAAATTTTATAGTGTTAAAACATGCACCAGGAAAGTATTAAAACATCAATTAAGTGATTGATTATACTATTTTGTATGTGCTTTTATTAGAACAAATGATAATTTATGAGTGAGAAAGAAATTGTTTGTTAACCTTATTTATGCACAAATGCCTAATAATTGATCCCATCAATCAAAGCAAACGATTAATTTTCTATTCCACACTGTATCCTATACAAAATAAACATTAAACAGACTAAATGTGCTTACTTTACACCTCAAAAGGAACTCATTTCCATCATATACGTCACCTTCCTCTTCACCATCTCCCTCATAGCTTCTCCAAAAACTGCCTTCTCGTCATCCTCTCCATCCAAATCACCCAACAACAAATCACCTTCACTCATTCTCCTTTCCATCACCCCACCAGCAGGCTTGATCAGCACAAGTGTCAGCCCCTTCACAACACACCCCGACGCCGGTAACTCCATAACAGGCACGTACCATAGCTTCATGCACAAGTTAGGTATCGGAGTCCTCTCCAACGAGTTCATGGTATTTCTCAGCTCAACAAGCTGTTGTTCCACCATGCAAAGCTTTCCTTGCTTACTCGCATCCGTAATAACCACGCTTTGAAGCATAGGCAAATTTCCAACTATTTGTTTCAACAAGTAATGCCTCATGGACGCAGATACTAAGCAAGATATCGTCCAAACTATTCGAGACTGCAGCTCTTCCTCTGTCAAAAGTGGTTGAATTTCTTCTTCTTGTTCTTTGCGTTCTAATTGTCTTTGAAAAGATGTTGCGCCAAGAATTATGCAGCTCCTGAGCTCCTCACCAAATTCAGCTTTCCACTTGAGCAATGAATGATCACCACCGTTAAATCCAGTCTCACAGCCAAGGCGAGGGAGCTCCAAACGCAAAGTTTTGATTGCATTGAAGTTTTTCAAAACTTCATTTGGGGAATAGTACAAGAAATGGTTAGAAATATTGGGTACTTTAGAGGAAATGATATGATGAAGAAACTGAATAGGTTTTGTGATCAACTTATTTACCAAAACTTTGAGGACTTTTATGGGGAAGCCTTGTCTGATCGGTTTTGGATTACGTGCAAAACAAGGGAGGGGAAGAAAAAATGTGTCGATTTGCGGAATAAGAGAAGCAAAATGCTTAGAGACAGAAAGGCATCTGATTAAAGTCTTAGCATCAATGAGTTTATTGAAGATTAAGAGGAGAAGTGCATCTGGAAGACGATCAAACAGCTGATGATCTTCTTGGTTGGAGTTCATTGGCATTGAGCTATATATATAATGGCTGAATTTTTTGAAGCGGAAAGAATGAAGGAGAGAAGCAGAAGATGGGATGGTTATAAAGGGTGAACATGTTTTGGTGGCTAGCTTTTAAAAGAGGAGTGGTTTTCGCAGTTTGTTTTGACCCAAGTAATTAGTATATGGGATTTTGTGAGACGAAGTTTCTGACTTTTTGATCATAAAGGATGTTCGGGCAAGGCAGCAAGTTTATCCAATTTATTTCTAGAAGAAGAAAAAGATAAAGAAAGAAAAACCAAAAAAGTAAGTACAGCGAGGAAATTAAACCAATGGAGGTGTTACATGGCATGCTATTTTAGGATGCCAACTTAGAAGGTGGGATAATAATTAGTGGGCATGCTTATCCTGAAAAGCCTAATAATTATCAATTATGTGGTGCATGCACTAAATATTATATGCGTGGCAGTGAATTGTGACCGACAACACAAGTGATTAAAATATAAAATAAAATAATATGAAAGAAGAAAGAAAAGAGCGGAAGATTGAGTATGTTTCTTAATGTGTATTGAAAAATAGAGATTACTCTAATACAGAGGTATTTAGTTTGTATTGATACCCTTGATAGACATCTTTCTTAATCTTTTAGCAAGTTTTGTGAGACTTCATTATAATTATACTATTAGCCGAGTTTATGATAAATTTCATGTTCAGAACAAAATAATAAAAACACATGGTTGGACTAATTAAAGATATGTGCAAATACTGCACAAGAAGCAGAGTAGATTAAATAGGAAAGTGAGCCTCAAAAGAGTGCAAGCAGAGGTCATTATACATTTTTTACAAGGAAAGCTGAAGGAAACGATCGATAGAAGAAAAAGTTATTACATCAAGGTGACTCAAATCCTGGAAGGGATGAGTGGGACGTTGTTCTGCAAGTATGCACAAGCAGCAGCGACTCCACTTCCTAGCTTAACCGGGTAGCCCACGTCCTTGAGTATCATCTCCACACCAGCAAGACAACCCAATAATTGCAACTGAAAATTATGAAAAAGTATTATCATACTACAAACCAAGTATGTCTTATGAACTGTAATTTCTAATCGTTTAGGATGGAAAATTTTTACCAAGAAAGAAAATATTTAGAAACAGATCACAAAGAAACTAACATATATCATCAGGTGTATGTGAAATTAATCTTCAATCCTGTTATAAAGACATTAGGAACATTAGAAATGAACATACCTCATTCAGATTCCCAAGATGCCCTATTCTGAAAACCTTCCCAGCTACTTTGTTCAGGCCTAGACCTAAGCTTAAATTGTATCTCTTCCATGCCCTTCTAACAATTTCTGAACTGTCAATATAGGGAGGAATCACCACTGCTGTCACTGTGTCACTGAACCACTCCTCCTTTTGGGTGCAGTTCTTCAAGCCCCAAGCCTCCACAGCAAGCCTGCATTTTTAAGTTATAAGGACTAATATCAAATCTAGCTTTCATATAGAAAAAGAGAAACATAGCATATGGAACATGAACATCACAGTGATCTTCTTGCAATTCAAGTATAACATAGGAATTAATCAGACTCTCAAGTTACTAACATTATAAAAATGAAAAATATGCCTCACCTTGTTGCTTTGCCCAGACGGCTATGCCTAGCAATAACATTGTCAAGTCCTTCCTCAAAAAGGAGATCTAGACCTGCTCTCAGACCATAGAGCAGTTGGATGGAAGGGGTGTATGGCCAAAATGTTCCCAATTTATAGAACTTCAAGTAGTCATTCCAGTCAAAGAAAACCCTAACTGATTTGGCAGTTTTAGATGCCTCTAGAGCTTTAGGGCTTGCACACACAATACCAATTCCAGTAGGAAGAGAAAGAGCTTTCTGAGATCCAGTTAAAGCCACGTCTATACCCCATTCGTCCATACGGAAATCAAGAGCAGCTACAGAAGACACTCCATCAACAAGAAAGAGGGCTGGATGCCTGTAGTCATCTGAGAGTTCAACAGAAAACATAAGAACATTTTATAAATGGAAAAGAACAGAGGAAATTTGGGGCTCCGCGCGCCTTGGTGGGGTTGAGTGACAGAATTGTCAATTGCAAAGGGAAAGTAAACTGATTAGAGTATCAAAAGTTGGAAAATGAAAAGTAAGAATTGCATGGAATATATCTATTCCAATGTCCACATTTGCATTGGAAGTCAAATAAAGACATTGTAACTATACAACTAACACACATGATATAGCCAATCCAATTAAGTTGGTTATAACGTATGTACAGATTCTCAGCAGTTATGATTTGTAAATTATGCACGACATGAGTCAGGCAAATTGTGACTAATCGGTACTTTTCAGTAAGTAATACATTATAAGACTTCAAAAGATAAAACACCAGCAAATTTAGAAGCTCTAGTATATTAAAATGGCTACTGCCATGATGCATACCAAAATTAAGACCTTGATAGATGAGTCAGGAAGCCACACATATTAGCATGATCAGATTTAGCTGCTACAGAGAAGAGTGTTGATACCCAATTTAACTGTAGAATTCGGACAATCATTTAATAGCCTAAATCACAAACCTAAGCTATTTTAGCCTTATTAGTAGGCATAGGAGGCAGTTGACCTCATGGCTAGTTTATGGTGAAGAAAGGGATCTGGTTAATTTAGTACTATAATACATGCATACACACATGCAGAGAAACATCATAGAGAGGCTTTTAGTTTCCGATGATTGAATTATCTTCAAAAACCTGATGCATCTAATTCTGTCCACTCCCTACTCAAGCAAGTAGTATCCACTTAAAGAGATTGCACACTTGACAGCAGAAAACACTTGTCAATGACCAGAAGTGTTCCAAGAAAACCTCAGTCACAAGTGAGCCTTTTTAAATACTTATTTTAGTTTATGCACTAAGCAATGATGCCAAGCCAAAACAAGCATATTGAACAATGATGTTTTCTGTTACACCAAAGTAGCATCCAAAGCAAAATGTTTTTCATGGTTTGGCTGATTAAAGAGGTTAAAGTGTTCATAACTTCCAAACACATCATATGATTCATATCCTCTTTTTGGGAGGCTATGTAGAAGGTATCATATCATTATGACTCATATTTACAACGAAAATTCATTAGATGATACACTTACCAAGGATTTTTCTCACTTTAGCCAAGTTATTAGTAACACCTGTTGCTGTCTCATTGTGAACAACGCAAATCGCCTTTATAGAGTGTGCAGTATCTGCTGCAAGTTTGGATGCCAAAATGTCAAGGTTGGCACCTTGGCCCCATTCACTTTCTATGACATCAACGTTGAACTTAAGACGCTGTTGCTGATCAATCCAGAGCAGACTAAATTGACCAATGAGGAAAGACACAGTCCGGTCTCCAGGAGATAATGTGTTAGTAAGTGCACTTTCCCATGCGCCAGTACCTGAACCAAAAACAGCAACATTATTTAACACATTAATATTTGTACACAAACAGTGCCACAAAAACATGTGAAATTGTGCCTACTACTCCACTCCTAGCTTGAATCGTATAAGCTTGAAAGACCACAACCAATAATTATTTGCAGTATTACAAACTCATAAGTATGCATTTGGCATTTGGAAATGCCTAGAGATTGATTCCAGACTTTACATTCTTCAAACTGGAGTCTCTTGGAGGGGGAGGAATCAAATAAAATCTTGATGAAAATCAGGAGTCTCCTCTAGGAGTGATAATCAAAAATGAAAATGATGGCAAAAATGTTGTAATTTATAAATGCCAATTAAAACCAATTGAAATTATGCAAGTTGTTTTCTTTTGAGAAATGAACAAGTTTTTATGCATTAGAAAGGGGAGCCAATCTTAACATAAAAACTCAAACCTTCATGCCAATTAAGATTCAATGAAGTTCAAATCTTTGCAAGGAAAAGTGACATATCCAACATTAAAAGCTATAACCAGATTAATGAACACATTACCTGTGGTAGGGATCAGAAATGGGATTCCGGTGGTAGTCTTGAAAATCTTCTTCACATCCTCAAGCAGAGTTTTTGTCATTGCAGGGATAGCTGGAGAGCGGTAATCCTCATTGTTTCTGTTCATAGCCCGAAGGACAGGTTCCGGGATATTAACCGGCCCTGGAACAAAGAGATGGTTCCTTCCTGGTCCATAAACATAGTCCATCTTCTCTCCCTTGAAATTTCAATATGGAATTGAGTTCTAACAAATTCCTGGCGCTTTCCAGCGCCAAAACACCTCACTGCAAAAACACATCAAACAAATTAATCATAACTTTCTTATATAGTCTCCATTATGCATCTTTCGGAAGTCTCAAAACATACAATCTACTACATCATGTATAGGACTTTTTATGTAAAAATACCTCAGCTATATAAAATCTAATTGAAGAAAATGGAACTTGTCTGTTCGATACTCTTGTATATTGCTGAATTGATGAGTTATTCGTCAATAAATCATGTTAAGAATTCAAATTGTCTGTGTAATCATAGTTATGCAATTAGAACTAGTTTGAGGAAGTAATGTGTATATAAGAAGAAGAAAAACAGATATAAAAACCTTGAACACAGGGAAATAAACCAGCCAAAAGTAGGATACAAGGAGGTTGATGGAACTGTGAAGTTATATTGATTAGGACTCTTTGAGTCTTCTTTCTTATTGTTTGCAGAAAGACTTCGAAAGTTTTAAGTAGAAGCAAACGTTTTTTACTGTTCCATAGAGCATTTGGAGAAATTTACATTTTGTAACCCATATAGTCAAAGAAGACAGCTTCCTGCCTCTTGCTGATAAATTATTTGAGAGAACACTTGGGGAAAAAACGCATGGCGACAAAAATTCAAGTCCTGATATTTACTTTTCTTGATAAGAATCTTGGAAAACCTAACCTTTGGTTGTCCACAAATTCCAAAATTTTATACACCATTTCCACAAAAATATTCCTGGGCTTAGAATATGATGAAAGATAATGGATATGAATTTTTTTGTTTCCTTTTTTTTTTGGCCCTTTATTTCCGACAAGTTATTAATTTACTTCTCAAGATTTCACTGAAATCTCCAATGAACCCACTTCAGTATAACCGCCAAAAATAATAACGACAAATAAATTGATAAATAAACTGAAAAACAAAATAGATCATCACCAAAAAAAAAAAAACATGGATTGTAGTTCGAAATTTAACTAGACCAGTAAATCAGCCATATCCTTCCATTGTACCCAAAAAAAAGAAGTAAAAAGCACTTAATGAATATTCACTGCTCAATTTGCTGCTTCCACAACTTACTTAATAAGACAATTTTTTTTAAAAAAAATGTAGAAACAGCACTTTTCTTTTCTTTTTCTACTTTTATTCCCGTATTCTTGTCAGAGGAACCGTAAAAATTCAGACAAACAGAGTTATAGACACAGAGGCACAAACAGAGTGACAGACACACACAGGCACAGAAAGAGAGAGAGAGAGAGAGAGAGAGAGAGAGAGCCCAAAAGCAATCAGAACTAAGACCATCTGTATCAGATGAGTATATTTTCGAGAAGAACAAGTGGGCTTACCCGGAAGAGAACGCCTGCAGATTCTTTGGCTGCTCTATCTCTCCCCCACACATACACAGTCTATCTAATTTTGGCAGACTGGTGGAGAGAAATTTTATTTTTATAGGAGCGCGGGAGAGCCAATCAACGTTTTATCTGGGGCCCACTATGCTCACGCCGTCACGCGTGGCAGATAAGAGAGCCGCTAAGATCTGACAAGTCACACATGGGATTTTACACCACAAGTAATTATACATTGTTAATTTTTTTTTTTTTAACTTTTATTTTTTTTCCTCAAAATTTCTCATGTGCCCCTGTATTTTCATTTATTCCATTCTGCCCTTTTTCTATCTTATTTAAAATTCTTAATCATATGAAGATATGATGCATTTGAGGTATAAACCATTATATCAATTTATGATAGTAAGTTTCATCACTTTGATAATAACATCAAACTGTCCCAACTAATTAATTGAGCTTGTCCTTATCATTTCTCATTATGCGTCAATAATAAAATGTAGAGTTAAGTTTCTTTGCTTTAATATTATGTTAAATTATCATTTAATCATTTAATAAATTTTTTTTTAAAAAAAAAATTCTAACAATAAATTAAAAAAATAAAAAATTGACAAAAAATGAAGAAACCAAGAGGCAGAAATAAGAAAATGGCAAGATATAGGGGCGCCATATATTAAGCACTGCTGAAACATGTTGAATGTCGTCACAAGATAATTTCCGGAAATTGGAGATTTGAGGTTGAGAAAGCAATGTGAAAGATAAAGTGATAAAGGGATGCCAACCACACTTCTCTTGACACCACCAAGGCCACACAAGACACACCTCTTTGTATTTATGCAGCTTCTTTTCCAAACCCTTAATTTTGTTTTATCCTCTATTCCCTGTCAATCAATTTTTTTTTTCCTTCTTTTATTATTATTTCTTCTCTCACCTTTCTGACCATAGAACTACAGAAGAGAAGTGTAGCTACATTTTGTACACATTACACATCTCTAAACCGTGAGTGGCAAACCAAAGGGAATTCTCAAATATTTCAATATTTATAAAAAAAAATGTCCTCCAATTATCCTGTTGGTTTTCTCATCTTCCTTGACAGCCAGAACCTCCTCAACTCATACAAGTCTAAGCAAGCATGTGTCAGCTGTTGTATCATATTCTTGCTACAATAACTACGTAAAAATCATTAAGCAAACCACCACAAACAAAACACGTATAATGTTCTTATGCACAGACGGTGTACAGAAATTGCAAGAAAAAGCCCAAAATTTTTTTGGAAAATTTGATAATGTACACTTTTTAAAGGCATATTACATATAGGAAGTTCCTCTCATGTGTGTATATATGGAACGAGAATAATCCTTTTTGATTTTTCACTATTTACGAAAACAAATTACTAAACTCATCTTCAAAAGAAGAAAAGAATTGGCAGCAAGACTCCATGAACCTTGCACATAACAGAGGATTATTCGCTCTGTTTCTCAGCAACCTTTGTTGAAGGGATGCAATCCCATTCAGTGAATACATTCCGAGACCAGCCGCAGGACACCAAGTAGGAATCTGAGACCACTTATTCCCATGGGTGAAAAAAATTCCAGAGGATATATATAATGGCTGAAGCAGTTTTCACCAAGTGAGCCAATAGCCCTAATTCTCAAATCATCTGCTCTCCATCCAAATAACATGAAGACTACTTAATACCTGATGAGAAACCTTGTCTCGGAGGGATGCCAGACTGACGCATCCTAAAAGGCTTCTCACCAGCAAAGCGTCTGTTTTCAGATGGTCCAGCCCCAAGAATGCCCAATGAATTTGGATCAGATAACCGAGCACCATTACTCATAGATCTTAGAGATGGGGGCTGAACCTGGAAATGATTATCAGTTTCTGCTCTTCTCCTTCGTTTCCATGCTTCGAATTTCGCTGCATCATGCCCCTTTTGAACTGGTTCTGATGTTTGGTAGGTACTCATATTACTGTACCCTCTTTGCCTCTCAACATGCCGAGGGAAAGGAGGAAAATAATTGGAGTCACTGTCTCGGCCAATAGGACCAGGTGCAGAGCCATTGAGATGGGAGGGGCCGACCCCTGCCTCCTCTTCTTGCTCCTGTTTAAGTTTTGAATAAATTTGATGAAGTCTCTCCCCAGAGAGATTTGAAAAGGTAGAGACATAGTTCCAAAGTCGCATGGTCATCCCTGTAATAAATTTAATAACTACATTGTTAAGATGGGTTTGAATTTGAAATAGATGAGTTTTCAGACCATCTTTAAAACTGCTATAACATGAATACAAAGTCGACCATTATATTAAAGAAAAAAAAAAGAACTTTAGGAAAATAACACTATGCTCACAAGAGAATGAGAATAGTGGCAGCCCCAAACATAGATTGAAAGTGACCTATACCATAGCGATAATAAACGAATCAAGCAGGATGAAAAAAGAAAACAAAAAACACATACTATCTTGTTTATACGGCTCCTCCTCATGTTCTAAAACAATTTGATCTATCCTTCGTCCTAGAAGCTGTAAGTAATTCCGAATTTTCATAAGCACCTGAAGGAGAAGGAAATTGAATACATAAGCTCAAGGCTAATAACAAACAAGAAGAAAAATGGAAAACCAGAACGAAAAATCCACCTTTTCCTTTGGAAGATTGGCACTAGTGGACTGCAACCTCTGAAGACGTTCCAGGGTTTTTATCTCGCCAACCATGACATCTTCACACCATTCCATCCATTTCACTTCCTTGAACTGCTCATACACTTCTTCATTGTCCGACATTTCACCCTCCTCTTTTACCAAAGGTTCAACTTTCGTGGGCTTCTGCCGTCTCTCTCTGTTCATTTGAACATTGACTTTCTGAGATCCAGCCTTTCCTTTCTTATCCCGGCCACGAGAAACTGAGATGTTCAGAAGATTGTCCCTCTCCTTCTTGGAAGGCTTACGACTCACTTTAGCATTTGCTCTCTTTCCAAGAGCTGCAAGTTCCTGGGTGAAAGCACTAGTCATCAGATCATGCAAGTCATGACCCAAAAAAACAAACCACTGACATGAAGCAAAAAGCGATTATCACTTTAAACATATAAAAAACCAAATACGAAGCTAACGAAAAAAGGGAAGACAGAACCTAGGCTTTGCACAATCATTTTACAAAAAAGGACACATTCAGGCATGCATGAAATGAACAGCAGCAAAATGATGTGCAGGCAGCTACCAGACTCAGTTGCCCACATATTATTTTTCTGGACTTCCGCAAAAGCATGCATGATGGGTAGTTGAATTGTTCACACTCAACTTGAAATAAGGCCAGTTAGTTAAAATGGGACATCAGATGTCCGTATTCATACTGGTTTAATTCATGGCTTACAACAGCCGTCAACTCGGTGAAGCTCTCAGTTGTCCAGCTTAAACAAGTTCAAATGAGATGAGACAAGTAAAAACAAACGATCCATGAAATGTTAGAAGGTGAAAAGAGTGCAAAAAGAGAGTAGAAACTGAGTATACAAAACTTTCAAACCAAACAAACACATGAACATGTTTATTTTCCCAAACAGTACCATGAGAAAACAAATTCAATGTTTTTTTACTCCCTTCCCCTGCACTTTCTAATCTGAGGTAGTGGGAACCATATGTAGAAGCCACATTGACATTGCAAATATCTATAATGCCCAGCCGTCATCAGACCAAGAGGAAGATAATGAACAAAAAGAGGGTAAATTTTATCAGCACTCTGAACTTTATACCATTAATTAAAGCCAGAGCAAAACATTCACAATTAACGTTCAAAAATCAACACTTCTGGTGTTTTTATATATGGAGCAAATATGGAAAGGAAAAGGAAAAGACCAACAAATCTACAGACAGACATTAGATTGCAGACTGCCTACCATTTCCAGAAGTGCATTAGCACGGTCTCTCAAATTTGGAGCACGTGGTAGAAAGGTTTCATGGTGTTGAAGTTCCACTGGCGCAATCTTCTTCACAAGGCCGAGCCTTTCATCCAACCTTATCTTTTCCCAATTGCCAAAACCATGGTAGTATATTCCCAGAAGCAATCTTGCATCATCAACTATCATACAGTGAAAAACATGAAAAATCAGGAAAAACAATAATATTTTTCAAATAACGGAAAGAAATATAAAACAAAATAAAATAACAATGGAGGAGTAATACATACTCTGATTCCAGCCACAACCTTTGGACCATGTTGAAGGTTTGAGGTACATCAGCACTCGGAATTGAGCAATGGGATCATCATAGCGACTAATGCGCTTCGCTAGGAGTTGAAGCTCTTGAACACGGGTAAGAAGATCATTAGCCTTCACAGGAACACCAAAGAAATCCAACAAAGGCCCCTACGAATTATTACCATGTAAACCTTAGATTACAAGAGCAAACAAGACAAACAGAAAGCAAATGCAGCATTAAAACAACCAAAGTATAATCTTAAGACCAACCTTTGGGTCTAGATTTCCTACTTCAACTGCTTCTTTACACCCATCAATCAAAGCATCGAAGAGTTCAATCTGTGCTTCAGGCGGAGCTGCTCCAACTGCACCCCCAACCTCCGCAGCTAATAAGCTGATTTGGCTCTGGTTCCCAAATTTCATGACCTAATTTGTAATGATGGAAGAAAAGTTTAAGACACATAATAGAGCAACTGAATTCTCATTCTCTTGAAACTTCTCAAAAAAAGTTCATTTAACCAGCCATGAAATTCAAACACGAATTAGAATCAAAGCAAGATTATGTCATAAAAAAAAAAAGGATAATTGCAAAATCAGTCCATATGATTGGCCTAAATTACAAATCGCTCGCTTTTTATCTATCAAACAAATATATCAAAATGAATTCAGAAGTCTCTGTCATATGCCAAAAAAACAATTTACTCAAATTCCGTTAAAACATTTGACGGATTCTGTTAGGTGCCATCTCAACGCCAATAAAATGACCACACGTGTCACTCATAATAAAAAAATAAAAATATATAAAACTAAAAAAATTATTTTTTCTTAAAAAAACAAAAAAGAATAAAAAAAAGGGGAAGAGGTGTTGGAGTGGCGGAGGAGGATGGCTCGCTTGATCTAGTGGTGGCCCGTGAGCCAGAGGTGGCCGGGGATGGCGCGCCGCCATCCCTGGCCTCCTACAGGTGGATGCTAGTAGCTTACCCTTTCCCTTTTCTTTTTTTTATTAAAAAAAATTAATTTTTTAGTTTCATATTTTTAATATATTTATTTTTTTTATATAGAGCGACATGTGGCGTGTTTTTATAGACGATGATGTGGCATCTAACATAATCTGTCAAATATTTTAACAATAGTTGACTCTAGGGGCTAAATTATTTTTTTGGCATACCTGAATTTATTGATACAACAGGGAGCGAAATGTAGGCCAATCACATGGACTGATTTTGCAACTATCACATTTAAAAAAAAAAAAGAGACTCAGGCTCCAAAAACTTTTTTGACACCACAAAGGTATGCTCATGAGAGAGGCGAATAATTTTGTCTTTTTTCCCTGTGATTACAACAAAACTGGCTGTCAGCATGTCAGAGATGTTGGTAACTGAACTTATAAATATCATCCCATACAACAATAACTGCTTCTGTAATTGAGTCAAAAAGTTATGCTTTCCCAATCAAATTTATCTGCAGACAGGCAAACAGTCCCCCCCTGGCTCATGGGCAAAAGATTGGGGCAGGAATGAAGAAAGCCAGTGCAAGAGAGAGTGTTGCTTAACATTATGTATGTCAAAGAAAATGCATATTAGACATCCATACAATCGTGCAGACAGTAACTTTACTATGCCAAACCATAATTCCACATGTACAGTTAGCTAGTATATCCATTCCAGGGGTATCCAACCCTACTTATGAAGTGTTAAAAATACCAAAAAAAGAAAAATCACAAACACTTTCTTTTCATTTTGATAAATCCTTTCATGTTATAAAGCAAAAAACTGAAAATATAATGATTTTCAAGTGACACTATCAAGGACATGATATGTCAAAGCACAAGGCATAATGTAAGTATCAACAGAACTTTACCGCACGAGAAAAACGTAATGCATCTCTCTTCGACAAATTCCCATAAGTCCATCTTCTCACTTGACACACAGCTCCCTCAATCATTGGTGCTGTCGGGACTGAATAATCAGTTTTGCGGCGTTTCTGCATTCGCTCCTGAGGCTCAGGTCCTTTCTTTTTCCTTTTATTACTCATCTCAGGCTGATTAGCCTCTGCATAGCTTTTAGTATTTCTCGCAGCACGCGGAACTAGAGCTTCCTGAAATGAGAACAAATGTCCAAACTATAAGATATAAAAAAAAAAAAAATGAATAAAGAACTCATAAATATTACTTGGAAAACTTAACGTATCTATTGTATATTAAGACGATATCAACACAATAGGTTCATACTTCAGCTTGGGCTACCGCATCTGGTTTTATCCAATGACTCCAAAAGCTCCCATCGTCTTCGTCTTCAGCACAGAAATTGGCAACCTGGACATAAACAGATAAAGACATAATGGCGTTGCTAAAAAAACCATAAATGACTCTCTATGCTTGGATTTAAAAGCAGAAGCAAGAACAAATCAACCCACATGCTGCCCCCAACCCCAAAACCCTAGAGGAAAGAAGTTATTATACAATAAAATGTTTTTTCTTTTCATCAGTAAGTTACAAACACACCCAGTGGTATTGCACTAATGACCTCACTTTCCACCCTATCCATGAAAGGGAGGAGGTGCCACTTGACCTATCATTCATTGGCTTAAGAAAAAAATGACATGCAGTTAAACTAAAACATGTGATTGTAATATCTTGCCTTAAAAGCACTCAACAATTCATTCCCTTGCTCTTCACCAGGTTCCTTCTCTTCAACCTTCTCCGCTCTTTCAAGAATTTCATCAATATCCATACTTAAGAGTCTTTTCTTGCTTTCTTCATCATTCTTGTCCTCCTTGAAAAGTTCCTCTGCTCCAAATCTTAAGATAGCTGACAGCTCATTCTGCAATCATGAAATATAAAAGATATATTGATTGTCCCAAAAGACAAAAGGCACAGCAGTCCTCTACAAAGTAAAAATCTGATGCTGCATTTAAGATTTGAAAGAAGACTAAGAAGAATTCCAACTATATCAAAGCTTATAAGCTTAAATTTGTTTTTCTTTCTTCTTTATTGTAACCATGCAATCCAATGATACCATTACAATCGTATTCTAACAAATGTCCTTACTTTGTCAAAGTAACTCCCTTTCTTTGTTTCTTTCTTCTCCAATCTGCCCTCTGCATTTAATTTTTGGATCACCAAATGGTCAAGAACCTATAGAGGCACACATGAACACAAAAGAACACGTAAATTTATTTACCTCGTGCCAAAAGAACAAGAATCATGTATAATGCATGCACATAGGTATAGATTAAAATGTTGTACATGCATAAATCAATACATCTCAGAACAAATAACAAAAAAATAATTAAACAATTCGAAACATTTTTGTGCAGTACCATTTTTTTCTTGGCTCGCTCCAGTATATCTTCCTCAACACTTTTGCTTGTAACAAACCTATAGATGTTAACAACTTCTTGTTGTCCGATTCTATGAGCCCTACTCATTGCCTAATGCACAATAAAAAATATATAAAAATATATTTTTTTAAAAAAAAAAAAATAGAGTAAACTCCCAATGGTGGTAACCAAAAGAGAAAGATTCCATCCAGTACAAACCTGCAAGTCATTTTGGGGATTCCAGTCTGAATCAAATATTATAACAGTGTCAGCTGTTGCAAGGTTGATACCCAGGCCCCCTGCCCGAGTTGAAAGAAGGAAGCAGAAATCCTCACTACCAGGAGCATTAAAATGATCCATTGCCTGCTGGCGCAACTCAGCCTTTGTACTACCATCAAGCCTCTGAAACTGAAACCCTCTAAGGGACATATACTCAGCTAGTATATCCAGCATTCTAACCATCTGCAGAAAATCACCATCATTTGTAGCCATGACTCAGACACTTATATACACTTGTGAAAAAACTCTATATTATCCTCTAGTCTACATTATAAGAGCATATATACATGCATACATGCATGCATGCAAACACATTACATACAATATATTATTTGATAAGTAATGTATATTCATCCAAAGCGCAGAGAAGCTCAATCCTAGTACGCAGGAGGTATATAAAAGAATCCTGAAACTACAGAAAAAGAAGAACAAAATTCCAAAAACTCAAAAAAATTAGAAACGGGCAAACATGTGACACAACACAAACACGCATATAACAAACACAAATTATTCATAAAAATAAAAAATAAAAAGCTAACATAAAATTATCAACGGAAAAATTACCATAAAATACGATCTTAAAATTCTTCAGCCCAACATCAAAACATGTTGGTACCAAAGTACCTATGTGATTTGAAAAACTATGTAATTGTAGCAACTTTTTGTGAAACACCAATCTGATTTTGAAGAAAAAAAAAAGTGTAACAGAATTATGAATTTACTGTCCTAATTCAATATAAAGATATGTACCCAATAAAATACCTTTAAAAATGTTGGTTTCATAACTATTCTCCATTTCTAAAAAAAATACGAAATTTTTAAAACTGAAGTTGATTTGTTGTCAAGGTGGGGTAACCTCTTCTCATAATCCAATGCAGTCCCTTCAAGAGATCATACACAAGCAGTAACCTCTTTGCATAATCCAATGCAGTCCTTCCAAGAGATCATACCCAAAGAGTCCATTTCATTATAGTAAGCTCTATCCGGCAGAAACAGACATCATGACAACAGTATCATCAAGTCAAGCTTGTTTTATTGATTAAAGATACACGTGTAATATATCTGATGCCAAAAAACATACATGAAGAAAGTGTCCCACGTTGACACCAATTTACACCTTAATTATGTAAAAGTGAAACAAGTAAATATACACAAATTTTTTAAATAAGAACAAATAAAGCAATGCAAGTATAAAACTTGTTCAGTTCCCAATACGTTCAACCAAATTCTAGGACAACTGACTAAGCAATCAGGTAAGCCAAATAGCATCTACATTAACTTTTAGTCAGGAAAGCTAATTATATGTCTTGAATGTCTCTAGGGATCTGCATAAGCCAATCTGTCTATATTAGACACTTCAGAAACAATTATCTTATACTTGACTCCCAAAACAATTTAAATGAAATCTTTTTTTTTTTTTGATAGGTAAATAGCAAATATCATTAAAAAGCGCAAGGCACCCCTGCGTAAACTAAAATCTAATATTCAAGAAATGACTAATATAGAATGGTATGCACCATCTAAGTAGTTAAGAAATCACAAATATAGAGTGCCATGCACCAAGATAATTCATCCCATTGACTTGTATATCTACATTCAAAGAGGAGAAGACTCAAGAAACAAAACGACAAGGTAAGACTATATAAAATTTCATAGCTTCCTGCAAGTTCTTAAGCTACATATTCAATGCAATGATTTCTGAAACAAACCTGGGAAAAAATCAAAACACGATGCTTTGTCTCATGTAATCTAACAAGAAGCTTATCAAGTATGACTAGCTTCCCACTGCTTAAAACAATTCTCTCCACTTTACTGCTATCATTTGTCCTTGAGTCCCCACCATAACCATGGTCCGCACTTTCAAAAAGGAAGGGATGATTGCAACATTTCTTCAACTCTACCACAATATTTAAAAGTGAAACCTGAAATGGAGAGAATATGAATGTGCCAAATTCTAAATTATTAACAACAAAAAGGCATTCTTAAACAAATTACAGATTCTGTCAGTATTATGCCACACAAAATACATTCATCTTCAACCCCCAAACCCAACAGGAAAAAAAAAAATCACTTGTGCTTAGTAATTATGACACAAACTTTATGCAGAACATGAGGAAATAATATACAGAGTTCAATCCAAAACATAATAAATGATGTTTATAAGTGTATAATAACCTGATTCCCACGGACTCCTTTGTTTAAGTCATGAAAATTGCGTTCCAAAATCCACTTGTAGTACCTGCACAAACGCGACCAGAACCAGGTGTGCAGATAGTGAACTCACTGACACAACTGGAATAACTCACTTCATTACAAGCTGATTATAGCACTTACTGCTTCTGAAGAGGGGACATTTCAACCCGAAGAATGCGCTCAATTTTTGGAGGCAAAGACTTCTCTACATCCTTTATAACTCGTCGGAGAATATGAGGCCTCAACTCCATATGAAGATTAGCAAGCTACATTAAAAACCACCCAGGCAATACTTTTAAGGTACAGAGAAATCAATATTATTCAAATAAATTAAATATATATGAAGAAAAACAGATAATGTAAAAGAGCATGATGAACACTGTAAATTGTACCTCATTCTCATTGAATGAGCTGAGATTCTTGTAATTCTGAACAAAATCATCCTTACTCTTGAACTTCTCAGGGTCAAGGAAGTGAAGCAGAGCCCTATAGCAAAAGAGGGTGGAGAACAAGCAGAACTATGAATGAGATATGGAACCAACAATAGCAAATTTCTACTTTGAAGAAGAATAAAAACACCTTGTTGATCTCCCAAAATTTTGTTTATAATCCAGAGAATTCTCACACTGGCTTCCAAGTAGTTACAAAAAATCAACAATATCACACTAATGACATCTAGTTCCCCTATACTAACATCCAGGTACCAAACAATAAACACAGACATAAGTTAAATGACAAATATAAAACTATAACTGAGAAGAACCCTTCTAATGAAAAAGGAGGAAGGAAAAGAATAATAACAAAAAGGGACAAAGAGAAAACAAGAACAAGAATAAAAGGTCCACGAAATATATATTGTCTACAAAAAGTAAAGCATATGTTCATGTGGAAGCAATTGGAGAAGGTAGAAGTAATGTTCTACAAAGAATAACCTTACATAAAATTCAACACTGAACCTTTATAGATTTCATTCATTACAGATGACCCTACAAGATATAATCAGGGAGGAGGGCCCATATAAAACCTGGAAAAGAGCTGAGTCTCATCAGAGTAAAAATAATGAGACCCTATAGGATACAAAAGTTTCAGAATACAGGGCTTAAGATCAAACACATACAATCATGTCGTGGTTTGTTACGAAAACTAGATATTGAACTGGTTCAGTCATTGGGTTACAGGGTCAATCACCAGGTCACAAGGTCAAAGCATTGCAGAGTAAATAATAAGTACAAATACTACAGTGTCTGTGCATATATATCTATATATACATACATACAAACAGTGTATATATTCATTATAGATGACCCTATATTTTATTGCTTAAAATTCTCAAAATCCAACATAAGATAACATCGACAAGGGGCTTATGTTCATGGTTGTGTATATGTTAACAATAAATGTTTGTATTTGTGCATTGCATATATGAGACAGTAACTGATGGTTCTACACGTACCTATTCATGCAGTCTGCATCCAAATATGCATCATTCATAAAAGGCTTCCAAGCATACATATTTAAATCGACATTACAACAGTGAGAGCAGAACAGAAAAGTATCTTCCAAGTATTTTGCACATATACTATGTATCTATACAACACAGTTTGCCTATTTCTTTCATAAGCAAATAAATATTTTAAATGTACAACTAGGGTGCCTAGTACACAGGAGGTACAAATAAAATGGTTCCAGATGCATGTAAATGTTATATTCTGAAAATCAATCAATATAATTGTCTTGCAATTGTTTCGTATTACTTGAGTTTTCTTAATTAAATCCTACCACCCATATTACCAAGTAGCTATGTAAACTTCACTGAAGTTGGTCATGCTGACCAACCAAGCTGAAAGATTTTTTTAAGGTTTAAAGCCTACATAAGCCCAGGAAGAAGCTCAAATTATTCAGCAGCAACACAAGAAAATTACCAAAAAAAAAAAATTAGCCACAATCAAGATAAGGGTAAGACATTCAAGATTAATTATTCAGGAACAACATATACCAGTTCTAGTATGAGGAAGACCAAGGTCATTGATGTTAAATGCACAGCCAAGAAAAAAGGAAGCATAAAAATTTTGTAGGTCAAGGTGATGAGGAGAAAACAGTATAAGCGTAGAGTTACAAGTTTTGCAAATAGTCAATAGGGCATGCATATGCAATTGCAACCTCTATTTGATAAAAGCAAAGGGAGTGGATTCAAAAATAAAGAGAGACATCACAATATGCTATACTATACTTCAAGAAAAAAAGAAAAAGTAATTTTCGAGCTTTGCAACACATTTTTTATCGGCATATTTGCATACTCAACAAAGAAATAAAACTTAACTAATTTAGCATGCAAAAAATGCAATGTTCTCACTAATGTAAAGAGAAAATTTCCATACCAAAGCTCTTCCACGCTATTTTGTAAAGGAGTGCCAGTAATAAGCAACTTGTTCTTTGTGCTAAATTCCTGAGGAAACAAGGCAATATCCAAAACTAACCAAATCAATTTCAATAATCTAAACGCAAAGGTCAGAAGTCCAATTCATTGGAGAATTTAGCATACCGAAAGACTTGTGTATAATTGTGCCTCGCTATTCTTCAACCTATGAGCTTCATCAACCATCAGGTAATTCCACTTGATCTTGGAGAGAACGGCCTTATCCTTCAGAATTACTTCGTATGTAGTCAATAGTGCATTGAATTTTATAGGCCTGCCAACTTTTTTGTCATTGTAAAATTCATATTGCTCACAAACCTGCAACCACATAGCAATAAAAACAATGAGCAAAAAAAATATGATGAGAAGTTGATCATAATCACGCATTGTGGCATAAAAAAGCATCATTGCTAATGCAGATATGAATCACATAAAATACAACAGACTAGTAGCCTCCACCTAATGATTTCTAATCAGTAAAAGGTAAAGAGAGCATCAATTATGGTGATCAACAACTAATTTCACCATGATGCAAAGCCCCACCGGTACTATATTAATGATTGCCAAGGAGATTTGACATTCACCTGCTCCATCAAGCCAGACAGCAATGGGGACCAAAACTTTCTCTAGCAATCAATTACCAAAAGAATAATTATAACATACACTTTGCTATTATAGTCGGCCATTTTCCGCAGCTGATCTGCCATTCATTTCACTATGACGTGTTATGGGAGTTTAAAATTCACAAATTTGACAAAACAAAAGCTTGGGAATCAAACTTCCTAGTCTGGTCAAATATCATATACTGTACAGCATGGCACAATCCAGATTGTGTATCGCTATGCTGACACATGCTGACATTAAGTCATATATCTCTAGCAATAAGATAAGCAAGCTCTATTAGTACACCAATTAAATATCTTTATCTAGAAAAATTTCATTTGGCCAAACCTGCCATCACTAAACAATCAAAGATGTATATACACGAAAACTTTTTTCCCATCCTATACTCCTATGTACCTCAAACCATAAGTGTCCAGAAGTATGACTCACCTCTCTGCTTGCACGGGTGCCAACATATATAATAACATTCATATCAGGAAGCCACTTCCTAAATTCTTTTGCCCAGTTTGACAAAGTGGATAATGGAACAACAACAAGAAAAGGCCCATGAATTTGTTGGGCATTCTGTAAAAAGAGATCAAAATTATTAACATTTAACGTAAATGATGACTCTATAAAGTCTTATAATGGCATCAGCATGAAGAAGAATAAGATTTTACCTGTAAAAAGCCAAGCATGGAAACTGACTGAACAGTTTTCCCAAGACCCATTTCATCAGCTAAGATGACATTTGTATCATTCCTCCAACTGTCATATGCAAGAGACACGGATTAGGCTATGTACAAGAGGAAATCTATTTTTAATGTAACCACTTGAAGCATACAATTTTGTCACTTCAATTTTTTTTTCCCTTCAAATTGGATGTGTGCTTTTCATAGTCCTTATTCTTCCACTTCTTTTTTATTTCCATAATTGTATGCATTTCAGATTGTTATTCTTTTATGAAACCTTCTTGTACACTTTCTGTGTACTAGACTGCCCCATTTTGGTCATAAATTTTCCCTTACTTATCAATAGAACGGTAATCACTTTTGTAAAAGATGAAAGCTTCAAACTACAGAGAGAACATGCACCAAAAATTAGAGAAAGTATACCTGTTAACAAGAAAATTCAAACCCTCGAGCTGATAATCACGAAGCTTTCCTCCTTTCAACCATTCAGGCTGTTCTTCAAGCTTCCTTAAGCTTGCTAAAATTACAGATTTCGGATTAATTAATAAAATTACAGATTTCAGATTAATTAATATCTTTGTATGTAATTCGCATGCTGCAAAATAGAAAACAATTCTCCATGCAATACCCGATATTCGATAAGTTAAGGTATGATCCTCCCACATATTTCCAAAAATTACTGAATTCTCATAAGTTCATAGGTGACATAAACTTCAAACCAATCCATCACTAACAAACTATTAAAACCATTGTTAAAATAATATTAAAAGCCACAATTAGTTTTGTTGTTATCAAATTCCTAAAGAATGTCATAAACCTCTTCTCTCTACAAAACTCTTAAACTTGTTACCTCTACTCTCCATGAGCCAGTTATATATTCTTTTTCCTTCAAATGAAGCATAATCCTAATTTTTTTTTTTTTATCAGAAATAATAATAAGATTCGTCTACTTACGATTTATGTTGATAATATAATCTGATACAGAATTGAGTGTAATTTCAAAAAACAAGGGAAGCCCATGTATTTTCACCTAAATCTTAGGGAGATTTAGAGTGTTTTGCCGGGAAAAAAACTATCATTAATCCTTCCCATATTCATTTTCTGCCGTCTAAATCACTAAGCCTAGTTACCCAAACCCATATCTCACAAGAAATGGAAATCAAAACCCACTATGCTAGTTAAGAGAGTCTTATCAAATACGACATCAAAAGGTGTGCCAAAATTTGCAGAGACAAAAGCATTACACTAAACATATAAATCACTCCTAATTGATATGAAAGCCGTAAAATAATATACACTACTTTTAGAAATTAGGCACATTTTGGGATATCTCCAGAAGGAATAAAGCACTAGCAAAACTAGACAGTGAGTGTGTGTGTGTATATATGTATATGTATGTGTGTGTATATTTAGTTTACACCTGGTATAGTTTATTATTATGGTACACCAATTCACATCCTTTTAATCATTTAGTATTTTGTAAAACCCACTATTGACCCTTTACCAATGGACGGCTGCCATGAATTGCTTTATTTTTCTAGCTTTCAGGATTTTCTTGATCTTTTTTCATCTTCAACTTAGGTGTTTCTCTTGTATACTTCATGTGCCTGTTCGGTCTTTAGTGAAATTCAATTACTTACCAAAAAAACCCCACTATTGAATAATATGCTTTCCCTTACCTATCATGTTCATCAAATGACCAGAGATTAACACTCTCATCAATAAATTGGTCAAAATCTTATTTTATTTTATGATTTTAAAAATATTAAATACATGAATTTATGGATTGGATGGTAAATAACATCCAATCGATATGAAATTAGGCATACAAGATAAGTATGAATACAAGAGTGATCTAACAGTAACAAAACATTAATCTAAAGTTATTAAATGATTTTACTTAAACAAAAATTTCGCCAGGTGCAACTTGAACCAAACCCACCTTATAAACTATTTGCAGTTCACAATAGCTATATTAGAGTTCACTTAATGCATGTTTCCAAACTGACCTTTGCTCTTCTTACGTTGGAAATCCACCATTTTTCCTTGTACGGCCATTGCAGCTTCACGAGCCTGCTCACAAATGACAAACCATAAACCTTTAACATGATATAAAACCCATATTTTACTTGTGTGTTGGGAGCACGTACATTTGGACACATTCATATGATAATACACCGGGACACAGTAACAAATCAAACAAAGCTTAAAATTCAAGGTTAATACTGACAAGAGAGCTGTGAGAAACACTGGTGAGGAACAGAAAAAGGGGAAAAAATCAAAGAAAACATCAATTGACTTGTCGGTGAAGTGTTGCAAGAAAAGTTAGCAATACTCTTGATAGTAGAGTGTCTTATCTCCCTTTAGAATATTTGGGGCTATCTTTAGGCTCTCCATTTAAAAGGGCAAGTTCGGATGGGGTGATAGAAAAGATAAAATAATTGACAAGCTGGAAAAAACTCTTTGTCAAAAACAGGAAGAATCACATTGATCAATAGTATGCTATCTAATCTCCCAACTTAAACTCTTTTTTCCCCACGCCCATTGATATTGCTAATAGATTGAAAAAACTACAGCAAGAATTTGCATGGGGGAGTATTGGAGATGAGTTTAAATTCCATTTACTTAATTGGCATAATGTTTGTGCTCCACTTCGAAAAGAGGGCTTAAGGAATAGGAAGTCTCTCGTTTTTAATCAAGCTTTACTCGGAAAATGGTTGTGGTGCTATGCAACGAAGAGGAATAATCTTTCAAGGATGGTGGTGGATAATAAGTATAGGGTTTCTTAGGGACGGTGCGGTGATATAGTTAGAGGACCCTATGGTGTTATTCTATGAAGAATATTAAAGGCACCTGTGGAAGAACTTTTATCAATTTATTAGGTTTGAGGAAGTAATGGCCCCCAGATTCAGTTTTGGCACAATGTTGAGGTGATACTCTCCAAAAATGCATTTCCTGAACTCTTAACATTTTTCACTAGAACAGCAGCATTGGGAAAAGACTTACAAAAAAAAATAAATAAAAAATAAAAAACAGCTGTATTGGGAAAGATTTTTGCTAAATAATTTGAAAAGCACAGAACAATTCTCGAGGATTGGTCCATTCATTTTCAATTGAAAAGCAAGTAATGAGGTTGAAGCTTTGGTCATCAAGTTCTCTTTATGATTGGATGGCAACTACTACTACGTCTTCATTTTCAAATTTATTTGGAGTTCTTCAATCTTTTTAATTTTAGATACTAGATTTGCTTTTGGGTGTTTCTCTTGTAAAGGTTATTTGTACTAGGGTTGCACAAGCCCATTATTTCGCTTTCTTCAGGAATTTTATTACCTATAGAAAAACAAAGAAAATACCATGTTCAAAACATTTCAAAACCCTGATTTCAGTTTGGGATGCCAAGGCATCAACCACAGACCAAAAGTTTGATAACCAAATATTCCATTTCTTGTTAAAATGTTGGCCACTAGATGTTCAATCTTCAAATATGCCTCAATCAATATGAGCTCCCAATTCTCCATTCATCTGGACATGCGAGACATCATTTTTTTCTTCCACAATTAGAAAGCTAGATAAAGAAATCAAGCAAATGAAGATGTTGGAAGATGTGCCCTTTTGCAATCATTATAAATCAAAAGCAGAAAGACAATTAAAACAAATAATACCTTGTATTCATCAATGGCGTCTTGAGCAAATGCGATATCTACATCCTTCTCCCTGATAACACATAAATTTAAATATAAGCATCACAATTTTTATTTTGGAAATAAAAATGAAAAGACCGGTAAATAAAAGAGACATACAAAACCACCAAAGCAATGCAATACTTTTTTTTTTTTGATTGGTTCGCTCTACATTAACCCATTGGGTCTTGAACCAACGATCACACCTTCTGCCCCATTCTATAAGGAGAGGAGATGCCATTTGATTTATAGTCCATTGGCTAAAGTAATACATTATATTATTCACAAGGGACTAGACACCAGTATCAACAAAGTTAATATACCCACCATCCTAACCAATATGAGAATATAGAGGCCAAAATAAGCAAGGAAAAGGAGTAGATAGTACACCAGAAACAGAATCATCATACAAACTTCTAGTCTAGATTACCATGTTGCTTCAGCATAAGATAGCCCTTGCCACTTGACTAAATACTCTGGTACCACATTGCCAGAACTATCTTTATTAATTCGGTCTGCAAATATTCTCTCCACCTGAAAATGCACTTGGCAAATCACTATCTAAAACCTCAAATTGAAAAGAATTATTTAACAGTAGTAAAGAAAGTAAAGACAAAAAAAAAAATGCAAAGCAGGAAAACAAACCTGACTGTTTTGCTTGATGAGATCTAAGTCCATCTCCTTGCTCACGTCATTTACCTCAATCTAACAGGTATATACAGAAACAGTAAAAAGGAAGAATAAATGAACTACAATATTAGATAAATTAATATCCCCGCTTTCATGTGAATGCAAATTTCATAGGATAAAGCAATTGAAAAATAACTCAAGAGTTTTTTTTTTTTGGGGGGGGGGAGAATAAGCATATTCATAAAAGAGCATGGCCATTCCTCACTACCGTTAAAGAAACTGAAATGTGACAGATACGTGGAACACTCATACCAAGATCAGACAGGACAAGAAACAAATGGCATAAATACAAAAAGAATTGATGAGCTAATACTGTGCTGAAAATCTCAATTCTCCACTCCTAATAACAATAAAAAAATAAACTCACAACTTATACATTCCCAACTTTCTAAACTCAAAGTAATATCCTATTTTCTTGAAGAAATTCCAGCTCTAGTTCCAAATGTACATGATTCCATCTCGGACCACATACAAAATCAGAGAAGCTCTTACATAACCAATATGTGAGTCAAGAAAAAAAAAATCTTAATAGCACATAAGCATCACTATCTATCCATATATGCTTTAGGGCCCTTATTTTAACCATCAATTGCAATAAGAACCATACTAATATAGAATAATAATCCCTCGCAGCACAGAAAATAAACTCCACCTAAGAGGTAAGTTTTCCCTCCATAAACAAACTATAGGGGTAGCCTTGTTGCAAATCATCCGTAATAAATATTAAAAATGAAAAAAGTTTAGGTGCAGTGAAATGATACATGTGATCAAGCTGATATTGCTCGATTGAGGTTTGACACCAAAGAAAGCAAAGACATCACTCAGGTTGTAGAGACAGAGAGAGAGAAATACATCTCAAAGTTCAAAATCTTGCCGAGCTGTCATTGCTTGACCACAATATATTGAATACTCATCAAAACCCAACAATTGTTATTCAACCTTCAACATATTTTACAAGTTAACGTCTAGAATCCATAGCAAAAAAATAAAAATAAAGAAAAATAAAAAAGAAAAACATGGCATAAACTCCTCAGAAAAAATTATTATCAAAACTGCCAAAGAAGCTTGTGTACGCCCATGTTGCTCTTGACAAAGTGGATTGCCATCTTTTTTTTTTATAATGTAAAACTCTATAGAAAAAGTGTAAGGCGTCCCTAAGTTAACGTCTAGAATCCATAGCAAAAAAAATAAAAATAAAAAAAGAATAACATGGCATAAACTCTTGAGAAAAATTATTAACAAAACTGCCAGAGAAGCTTTGGTACGCCCATGTTGCTATTGACAAATTGGATTGCCCATCTTTTTTTTTATTGATGTCAAACTTTATAGAAAAAGCGTAAGGCACCCCTAAGTATAAAGGCCGTATACACAAGGAGCTCCCACAAGCCCAAAACCCAAGAGACAACAAATGGTTTGCCCAACTTGTACCAGTGAAACAATTAAGTTCATTTCCAATGTTTTAACCCATTTGATTACAGTTAACCTTAGAAACCAAATACACAGGCAAAGAACCAGGAAGTATGCTATGTCATTAAGTAATGCTAATAACTTGCCCAGAAAAAAAATAATAATATAATACTTATAACTTTATATCTACTTATATATATATATTGGATGGAGAGAGAGAGAGAGAGAGAGAGAGAATAATACTCATTCTTTCTTTGGGGAACTCTAGGTATCTAACTTTCAGGCATAGATACAGAAGCAAATTACGAAAATATTTCTATTACATGTCCATATGCGTATATGTCCTCACAGATATATTAGTGTTTGTTTGAGTCATGTTTGTGTGCGCCCCTGCTTGCAATTGATTAATAATCTAACTACCAAAAATAATTGGACAAAGATTTTCTCCAAACTAGGTTGAAAGAAATTCTTCCAACCTAATCTATAAAAATGACATGTATTATTTTGCATGTGAAAAGCACATGTTTTTTTTAATTATAAAGACAAAGTTGGAAGAAGCATATGCACTTTTAATAATTTTCTTCCAACTTTGTCCTTACAATTAAAAAATGCATGTATTTTTCACATGTAAAGAGACACATATCATTTTTATAGATTATGTTGGAAAAATTTCCTTCAACCTAGTTTGGAGGAAAATTCTGTCCAAAATACTTTATATAGCTTGCTCTATTTTTTTTTATATAAAATAAATAATAATAATAATAATAAATAAATAAAATTTATTAAAAAAAAAAGTCATTCTAAAGCCCAGTTTGATGAGAGCAAAAGACAAAATTACCTCCTCACGTGAGACCGCCTTCCTGTACCTAACATCTTCCATCACTTTTTTTGTGTAATTTACAACCTTCTTAAAACCACTAAGCTGCAAATTCACATAGACAAAAAGCACAGAGCTGCACATGTGAATAACATGCAACAACAGAACCATAAAACTAATCACGGCATCCATATGTTACAGGCAACCAATAGAAAGAATGAAAAGCATACATTTTGCAGCTCAGAGATCGACTTCCACTGACAATGCAAATGTGATTGGCCTTTCCATTTTATCAAGAATTCCATCTCATTCCAATCTGGCTTAGTATCATACAAGTGGCTTAACAGAACAGGTTCTGTTGATCTATTATTCCTTATAGCATCTTCAGCCAAGCCCTTTGACTGATGCCACAGTACCTTCTCAATGGAGTCACCATCTTCCGCTTCAATCTCCTCCTAAAAGATACAATTAAAAAAAGAAAAAAAAAATTGGAAACAATAGTATATCATGAGAACAACTTCATGAAATAGGCAAAAGAAACAATTTCAGAGTACGCCACCTTAGAGAAATCCAATTAAAAAACAGATATGCAAACAACAAACATAAAAATATTATTAGATTGGAAGAGTTCTGAGTTTTTTATCAATAAACAACAGCATTCCACAAACACGAGCATAGACATGTCTCAACCAAGGTAAGCAATTTCCAACCAACAATCCTTACAACTTTACTATATGAGCGCACTGGGATTTCCTAAGCATTTCTGCATTTCAAAATGTCATAGATTAGCACAAGCATGGAAACCTAACCAAAAAAAAAAAAAGAGAGAGAAGCACAAATACGTGCGCACCCATAAAATTATCAACATAAATTAGACTAAGGAGGTCAAGACATTTTGACTGCTAAACAAGAGAGCTTCAAAAACATATAAATAGACACCAGGACAAGCAGAATCCAGTCCTACGAATTTCCAGACAGCAGAAGCCACAACTCAGATAAGTAAACCCTCTACAAATAAAGGTCTAAATACTAATTTCTTCTCACTAAGTTTTTTCAGAAACCAGGTTGGATCCATTTTCAATGTTTCTTCTACTTGATAATCTCAAATGACTAATAGATTATCCTTTTATCTGTAAATTGAGAAAAATATGTAATTTGGAGCTCCTTTCTATGCGAGAAAGCATATCCAACAGTTATCCTTGGCTAATTTCAAATGTGCCTGCCATTCAAAAGATTAATTTCCAAGTTAGAGGATACATAAAGTGCTTATCAAACCCACATCAGCCGAATCCAGTGCATTCCCATGTCCAGCACATGTCCGTTGCTACACATTGCTTTCAATCTATCATGCCTTAGAAACTATATCCTATTCGCTATACAGAGGTACCACCAGCTCTTTGACAGCAAGCCGAACAAAAAAGTATGGGATGTCGCCAACATACCCATTCTTTCCAATATTTTTAGTTTCTGCCTTTTTTTAACCTTCACAAACAAAGCAGGCCTCCAGTGGACCTGTCCACAATCCTAAACAAAGCTGATAAATAAGAAATCTCCAACTAGATGACAAAACAAAAAAAAGACATCATCTACTAGAATTACTAGTCTTACTGAAGGAAGTACATATCTTAGAAAGTAAGGCTTTCCAAGGAGGAGATTCCTTTAGTCCAAAGAATATCGTCTGCATTTGATAGATATCCCCAAAACAGATAAGACTCATGGGTGCATGACTATTCACTCAACGAACCCTTCTTATATTCCACTTTCAAAAAAGACCAATTTGCACATATTCAATGTTCTTTGGATCTGTCTAAAACTTTTTTTTTTTGTCACACCAATTGCACCCCCCCCCCCCCCCCAAATTACCAATAGAGCCATCAAACACGATTACTGATAGTAAAAGGAAGCCAACTAGTAACATGTTCTAAGGTTTATTTTTTGAAGGTAGATATAAAACAAAATATAAGAACACAGCAAAAAATGAAGTTAACAATTACCAACAAATTAAGCATAGCAAATCTGTATTTTTCTTTTTCCTCTATTCTATTTCACAACACTTTGCTTCTTAGAAATCATGTAGAAGAACATCCAGAATTTCTAGCACTATTTGACTAACAAAACTAAATGCTAGCCCATGCCTCAGCAATATCACAATTTAACATGGTCAGTAGGCATTTTAATGTCGCCCACAAGAGAAGACCTTAACATGGAAGAAATCCCAGTAACAAAATTACTAGTTCATTCAGTCATACTTATCTGATGAAATCTTCCTCTGCAAAATAAGAAAAACTTAAGCAGCAGGTAAAGAAGAAAATTTCCAATTGTCACAAGGAGAAATCAGCAAAAACCACCCCCCCCCCCTATGGGAGAAAAGAAAAAAAAAAAAAGAGGGGAATCCCTTGCATACTTTCAAGTATTTAGCTTTCATTAATGTCACAAAACAAACTGGCATAATGAGCCCTACAACATCATCTCACGCTACTTCTATAGACCACAAAGAAAGTACATATAGATGTCAGGTTAATACATAAATTTAACACTACAATAAGTAGACTGCACCTTATGGAGCTTTTTCTTCTTGCCGTCATCAACTTCTTCACTTTCCTCACTTTCAACATATGACACCTTTCGAACTGACCTACTAGAAGTGCGGACCTCACTGTGTCGTCCAGATGCATTTGTTGATACAGTGGACCGACCACCATTTTTGCGGAGATTTACACCTTTCCTCGTCATGCTTTTAAAATCCTCTTCACTGTCACTGTCAGAGTCCTCTGCTGAAGACTCATCCTCTTCAAATGATGATTTCACTCTTTTTGGTCGATTAGATGCACGAAATGATATGCGTTCTCTAGTGGACCCTATATTGCGTCCCCCTTTAACTTGTTGCCTACCCTTAGCTTTCTTTGTAAAATAGGAATCATCTTCATCTGAAACTTCTAGATCATCAACACTGTCATCATCTTCGTTAGAATCTTCGCCATTCCAGCCTTTATCCTGAATCATTAAAAAATAACAAGATAAGTCTGCAGACATAATAAATAACTAGAAATACATGTCTCATTACTATCCAGAACCAGGTGGGGAAAAAATTAAATCTCCACATAACATATACACCCCCCCACCCCCCCCCAAAAAAAAAGCCTTCTTCCCAACAAAATGATTAATAATAATAACTATTATAAATATATGACAATCAAGCAGGAAATAAAACTATACATTAAGGACATGTCATGGACAATGCAACAATCATATTTTGTCAGACACATGGACAAAAACACAAATAAAATCCGAATCTAGTAGAACAGAAATCCTACCCACTCCCTCAACTAGTTTTCATTTACGAAATTCTTAGGTTCATTAATAGATAAATCCTGCACTTAATTTTCATCAAATATGCATGGGTAGAGCTAGCTTCTATGAACCCTTTCTTTTTCTGTTTTCTTTTTCTTTTTGATAAAGAAATCAATCTCATTAAAAGCGCAGAAGGGCGCAACTCAAATACACAATTAGTATAGAAGAGAGACCCCAAATTAGGGAGAAAAAGAAGAACACAAGTCCAAAAATTCAAAAAACTAGAAAAACGAGAATTATCATACACTGCCATCCATCATAAAGAGATTTGAACATAACACCTTTTAACTTTAACACCGGACTCTCACAATCGTCGAAGCTCCTCGCATTCCCTCTATCCAAATGCACCACATTACGCACAGAGGGACCATCCTCCAAGCTTCTAAAAAGCACCAACTTCCCATTGACCTCTCCAACTAGCCAAGCATGCACTCAACACCAAAAAGACGGAAGATCAAAACCCACAATTCTCTAACCACCTCACAAGGGAGAAGAAGGTAATCTAGTCCCGCCTCTCCTCTTGTACATGCAGCACCAGTCCACCACTATGACATGTCTCTTTCTCAAGTTATCCAAAGTTTAAATTTTCCCCAACGCCACTGTCCACACAAGAACAAGCCACTCAAAGGAGCCCTAATTCTCCAAACGATCTTCAAGGAAATGGGGAGCCAACAGGAATACAAAACGCCTGAAAGAAAGATCTGACCTTGAACTTCTACCTTTTGGAAGGGACCCAAAAAAATTTGTCCTTGCCACCTCATCTCAACTTGAGGCCCCGTTTGTTTCGACATAAAATGTTTTCCAGAAAATATTTTACTTTCTTTGCATGTTTGGCACGGCATAAAATAATGGTCAACCCAGAAATATTTTCCATTAACCACCGAAAACATATAGGCGTGGGGGTTCAAACACTTACACCAAAAAAAGCATAAAACGTTTTCCACCTCACCTAACGCACTGGCGCCTTGCGTAAGCCTTCCTTGCCCCTCTCTCATTCTTGTGCCTCCATCGTCTCCTTCCCTGCCCCTCTTAGTTCTCTACTTCCTTGCCACTCTCTCTCAGATATCCAAACAATCACACAGATGAGAGAACCTTTTTACATTTTTTGTCCATATCATCTACTTCGTTTTGCATTCTGTGAGATCTAATTATTGTAATTATTCATAGATTTCTAAAACTTTAGATCATATAATGATTTTTTCAAAAAAAAAAAAAACTCAAAACCAAAGATAATTTAGGAAAAACAGATGTTAACTTGGTCCATGGCACCCGGAGCTGCAAGGCTCACCCAAATGTAGATGCCAAGTTTTGTTGAGCTCATGAGGGCCACCAATGGATTATCACATTAAAATGTGCTTTGTTCCTTTAGTTGAGGGCCAATGGTTTGTTAGATAAGCGAGCAACTTACATCAGATATTTGGGCACAGCCTAGAAGATCTTTCTTGGCTTGCGAGGGTTAGATTTCAAAACCCATTTTTAGTAGGCAAAATATTGAGTATGACACTCTTGTAGATATATATAGTAATTGCAAACTTTTAATGTTGTCAAAATGCATTGTTGTAATTTAATTTAGTTTGTATAGACATTGTTGACCTCTATTTTGGTTACTGTATTCTGTTTACTACTGATGGGGATAGGTTCAACTCCAAAGTGCTTGAGAAAATGTCTAAGTTAAGCTTTTTGCCTACTATTGATACTTCATATCCTCCTATTGTACTACGAATTAACCATACTGAAACAGCTTGAGGTAATATGCTACATGAGCACTTCCATGGCATTTCTTGGGTATGCTGAACTAAGTTCTTTCTTTTTGGTCTTGTCATAGCTCAGCCTTGTAGAAACCCCCTTAAGAGGAGGGGAGCAAGATAAATCTGCCTTGTGCATATCTCATTTCCATAAAAGGGTCTTATGAATAAAACCATGCTTTTGTCTTTGGACTTTTGCTATGATAATCTGCAGCAATAACATTTGCCTTTACTCCCCTCGTATCTTGAGGATGTATTCCAACATATTTAAATTTAGCACAGAGATCAGAATTTAAGGCCTACTTCCCACATGTAACTGTCTTCTTTAGTAGAACGAACTTCAAAGTTGGAGATCATCAGTTTCTAAAAACATTCTCTGTTTGGCCTTATGGTGAAAAATTAACTACAGCTTTGGAGTTCACTACATAATTAGAATTACCTTGACTCATTACTCAGGGAATCATGTGTCTTCAGTAGCATCTTCTAATGGTGATTGTTGAATGTTTCTATCTTAATATGTTTATATATTTTGCATTACTAAATTTCGTTCCTATTTATGTTTCAATCTTTGTATTCTTATTGAGAGAACTTTGATTATCATTCACGTGTTTTTGGCTGTAGCAACAACTAAACCAAGGACAAGGATACTACAAGCAAGCAATTTAGTTGGTCAAAACTGATGCCCAGTTTGTTACTTGAAATTCTAGTTGATGAGGCTACTAAAGGAAATAAGCCTTCGACCACATTCAAACCCAGGTCATTTGCATAAGTTGCCCAGGCAATTAGCGAGAAATTCGGGGTTGAATGTGTACCTAACAATGTTGAGAACCGTCAAGACCATGTGGAATACCATATGCTCCATCCATAGCATTGCTTTGGGTGGGATAAAAATTTGAGAATGATTACTTGTAAAAGAACAATGAAGGTGTATGATGAGGAATTGATGGTATGAAACTTATTTTATTTATTATAGGAGTTATATTAGTCTTGTAGTTACTTATCAAAAAAAGTCTTGGAAGTTTAATTGAAATTATGTTCTTGTAACTGGCGCATCCTAATCATGAGCAATGTTCGAATAAAAAGATTGAAATGTATGATGTAATGGCCATAGTTGTTAGGAAGGATATGGCAACAGGGAGTTTCGCAAAGTTATTTATTGATATAGATTCGAATGATAATGTTCTTGACTCGGAGAATATTGATTTGGATTTTGATGCAGCGGTGTCAAAAGAAAAACATGTTGCTTCTTCCAATGCAGCTTCAACCAAAAGGTCCCAGTTCAAAGAGGTTGCAGTAGCATTTAAAGTTCTCAATCAGGATCCAGTTGATGCGGATCGCCCTTATGAGGAAGTGACGAAGATGTAAGAACATAATGATGTTATGCTTGATCTGTATTTGACCATTTAATATATGATGAGAAGGCTGCAAGAGCATTTCTGGCCAAGAATGCTAAACTTCGAAAGATTTGGTTAGCCAACTTCTTCAACAATCATAGAGATTAGAATTTGAGTCTTACTGATATGTAGTAGAATACTAACTTGATCATAATAACAAACATGATTGAACTTGGATGGAGTATTTTGGCAAAACTTGATTGTAATATTATGGTTGAACTTGAATGGTAATATTTTCGGTTGAATTTTTTATTATACATTGAATGTGTTGTTCGATGTTATTTATAGCTATTCCAACTTGAAAGTATATGGTTAATAGGTTATACCTTTATTTTTTTATTGATCATCATTAGTCAATATCTGTATATTTTAATTAAAAAATAAATTTTTTGTTGATTTTTTTAGTTGTTCTATATTAAATTTTATGTTGTGAATGAAAGTTATTATTTATAGGTTAATATAATTATATGAAAATATAAGAAATATTTAGTATTTTTTGTATGAGCCAAACACCGAAAAATGTTTTCCATACCATTTTCAAGGTTGCAAACAAACAACAGAAATAACCAGTTTTCCCAAAAAAAAAAAAAAATTCAACTAAAAATATTTTCCAATAGAAAACATTTTAAGTCGAAAAAAAAAAAAGGGCCTAAGAGAGTACCAAAGATCAAAGAACGAAGCAATCAAATCCACCTCCCAATCATGCACTAGTCTGGTAAAAGAAATATCCACTGAAGAATGCCATTAGAGAATTGCACATGATCCACCACCAGAGCCTCCTTACTACGGGCAATACTAAACAATTCCAAAAAAGAAGCCTTCAGGGATGATCCCCACACCACAAATCACACTAAACTAAACTGGAAAACACATCCCTATCCAACCCGTGACATTGATGACGTCACGAGTGGCACACGACCATGACTATGCCAACGCCAGGGGTGACAACATACTTGGTCCCAGAAAAACTCCACTCCTTTTTTTATTAGTCCTAAAAAAAAAAAAAAAAAACTCAAGCAATCAAACTATTGCAGTAGTGTGAGTGCTGGTACAACCAACCATGACTGTGCTAACACCATAAATGACACATCCAATGACAGAATCCCAAGTGATAGCCCACAATCTTGTGTGGTTTCGCACTATTGGGTAACTACTAACTTTTCATACAGTAAAAATATTTACTAAGCTGAAAGGGGAAACACCTCCTTGCTTGACATGTGACTATATCGACGCCGCGAGTGGCACACAACCAAGATTGTGCTAACGTCATGGGCAACACACGAGTCTGATTGTATTGACGCCAATGGTGACACCAACAACCATAACTATGCTAACACCATGGGTAGCACACCCAAGGAAGGGAATCCGGTCATGTCTAATATTTTCTCTTGAAAACTTTTTTGATTACTCTTCCTTTAAAACATTTCAAAATTAAAAAAATAATAAATAATAAAAAATAAAAAAAATTCATAATAAAACTACTAAAATTACTCAAAAAAATCCTTTTTCAAAATACATGCTAAATGAACTGGGAGACACTTCCTTGCTCCACCCATGACAATACTAATGCCTCGGGTGGCATACAACCATGACTATGCTAACAGTATGAGTGGCACACCAACCTGACTGTAATGAGACTAGTGGTGACACCAACCATGACTGTGCTGACGCCATGGGTAGTGCACCGAACGAAGGGAATCCTATTCTGTCTAGTCTCTTCTCTTAAAAACTTGTCTGAAAAATTTTCTGAATTCGTCCCTCTAAAAAAAATTTCTAAGTATTCTTCTCGTAAGGACTTTTTTATGAAGAATCATAATAAATTTTGCTAAAAAATTCATGCCATGAAATACTGCATAAAATCTAGGCTTATATCACATTGAAATTATGATACTACTTTCTAAGTAATACACGTAATGCATAAAATAATAGCCCATCTATTTCATAGGAAGCCTATTTACATAAAATCATGCAGTAGAATTTTTAACTACTTTTGAGAGGAGTTAAATTACAAAAATCATGAAATAAAACTTTTAACTGCCTTTGATAAGAGTTTACTTCCTGTTTTCGTTTAATATTATGGTTAAGGTTTCCCTTGTACATAGTCGTTCATTGCCTGCAATTTAATTTACCCTTTCGTTAGTTTGGGGTTTCCTATCAAACTCTATTTTATTTATGTATTTATTTATTTTTCTTTCCTACAACTAACATTTTTCTCACCACAAAAGTCACCTTTCTAAAAAAGCACTAGAAATACTACCAAAACCCATTTTTCATTAAATTTTCTCACTTAAAACTTTATTTTATAGCATGGTTTTGGTTGAGAATAAAAACTATATTGATTTATAGGTTTAGAAACATATGGATATTCAAAATCAATGAAAATAAATTGTCCTTTAAAGAAAATTTTGGTTGTAAGACTCAAAAATTGGTTGAAAAAAATACTAGAATATTAATCTTTAAAGCCACAACAATATCATAAAACATTAAACTTCAAAAGAATTCAATCTTTAGTAATTTTTTGTGAAGATTTTCTTTAAAAAATTCAGCCAAACCACACCCACATAGGAACTTGAAACCCAAAACAAAAATCTCACAACATAGAAGACGACGTTGGACCGGGTCTAACATCGATCTACAATTCAACTACTCACACCAACAATTATAATTAGTCATAATTAAAACCTCCAATCCTTCCAACTCCAACCAAAACCCAAACCAACATAAACTAAACCACAACATTAAACAACCAAATCACTCTCCACACCCAATTCTATCAATATAACAATACCAAAACAATTCCATCCAAATTTGCCCAACCTTATTAATCCAAAATTATACCACAACAAAATCGAACCAATAACGCCTTCATATTCGGCCATTACATCATAATCCCACCAAGATCAACACAATTTTCTCTTCTTTTCCTGCCAATTTTCAAACCCAACACAAAACCCACTCAAACTCCAAATCCATATTCAGACAACACCAAACCACCCAAACTGAAAATCAATTCAACAAAATCAAACACAACATTTCAACTACTTACACTCTTGGCCACCGACAAAGAACTCAAGCCACCGACACCAAATTAACCGCCAAAAAATTACAGCACCTCCAATCTCAGTCGCCAAAACCCCAAAATACCCAAAATTCCCTCCAACTTTCAGCCACCCGAAAATCATCCTCCTTAATCAGCCATTGTAACAAATCAAATCACCCAAAACAAACACCCAAACGTTATCCTCCATAACAGGCCATAACAAATCAAATCACCCAACCGAAAACCAATTCAGCAAAATCAAACCAAACACCATCACATTCAGGCATTTCTTCATTCCCAAAACATCTCAACACAACTCAAAATCAATAACATAGTCTTTCTACAACAACAAGAACCCAACAAGGATTAAGCAACAAAATCACAAAAACTACCAAGTAAAGAGAGGTTACCATCTTTTCTTCTTCTCCTTCCCACCGAACAACTCTCTTTGACTCAGTTTCCTCTCTCTCTCTCGCCGAGATTTTTGTGAAAGTTTTCGAATGCTTCATACGAAGCTTCCTAGGAAGCTTTCAAAGAAAGTTTCTTTTTGTCTTTTTTTAAGCTTCGTGTTTTTTCTGTTCTTTTCTTTATTCCTCTTTTTTTTTTCTCTTTTCTTTACTCTGTTCTCTTTCTTTTTTTTAAACAATTTTACCAAGAAACCCCCCAATACTTCCTAAATTACACAATTGCCCCTGGTATTATTATTCCTTCCTCTTGTTTTTGTTATTTGTTCTCATTATTTTTATTTCACCTCCTAATTATTTAAAATTCAAAGTAAACTTCCGAAACTTTTTTCCTGTGTGCTAGGGCTGCGCTTTTGCGTTTTTAATATATTTTCTCTTATTTATCAAAAAAAAAAATCTTATAATACTTTTGAACTTTCCTTAAAATTTGAAACCTAAGATATATTCCTTAATAATCAAGATTAAGACCTATAAAATACTATTTGCCCAAATAAAACTATTTCACAAATGTTAAATATCCCTCACTTCACAACTATTTTCATTCTCTTTTCTCTTGGACTATTGCTTATTTAGCTCCTTTAGCAATTAGCTACTCGGAGTTTCTTGTACTTTTTTCTTCCCCTACTTAGGTGGTCCTTTTGTATACTTCATGTGTACCAGGGCTACGCTTTTGCGTTTTTATAAAATTTCCTTACTTATCAAAAAAAAGTAATATACCTTAATATGAGGGAGTAAATATTTGGGGTACTACACATGCTATCATACTTGGTTTAGACCACCAATCTCCACAAAGCCTCCCTTTCCGTTGCAAAACGCCATAACCATTTCCCTAAGAGAGCTCGGTTAAAATAAATCAAATTTCTAACCCCCAAACTGCCAGAGCAAAATGGTGAACAAACCTTATCCCAAATGACTATATGAAATTTGAACTCATCACCAACTCTACCCTACATAAAATCCCTCTGAAGTTTCTCAATCCGATTAGCAACACCTACGGGATGGGAAAAAGTGATAGATAATAACTGGGCAAATTGAAAAAAGTGCTTTTAATCAATGTCAACCAACCACCCTTCGACAAATAAAGCATCTTCCAACTAGCCAAACGGTGTTTCATTTTTTCAATAATACCATCACAGATTGACTTAGCCTTGTACGGAGCCCCCAACGGAAGATCCAAATACTTCATAGGCAAAGAGGAAACCTACAACCAAGGATATGGGCCAAACCTCCAACATCATCCACCGCGCCAACAAGGACTATCTCTAATCTAGATAAATTAATTTGCGACCTCAAGGCAGCTTCAAAACATAAAAACATAACGCAAATGATGGAAATGGTCTAGATTCCTCACAAAAAGATCAAAGTATCATCCAAAACAAGAGATGAGACACTAAGAGCTCATAAGTATTCCTCTACTCCATCGAAAACCTGATAAGAAACACCTATCAATTGTGGCATACAGCATTGTACTCAAAGCCTCCATAACAACCACAATCAACAAAGGAGATAAAGGAACCCCTTATCGCAAGCCACAAGAGCTATCAAAGAATCCGGTAGGAGATCCATTAATCAAAACCGAGAAACGCACCATAGAAATACAGTGAGCTATCCAAACTCTCCATTTCTCCCCAAAGCCACATCTCCTCGACATATACAACAGGAAATCCAGTGAGCTATGAACCCTTTTGACGACCAAACAAAAAAATCACTTACATGATTGATAGTATTGCCATACTGACAGAACAAGATTAAAACCTACAAAACCCAATGTCAGAATTTTGCATTGCCCTTTTTTTCAATTTTTCCACTTTAGCACAAAGATTAACACAAAAAACATTGAGTTTGGTTTTCAGCAAACACTCAAATTTTAAAGCTTTTTGTATTATATATTTAATTAAAAATAACAAAAACCCAATGAACAAGTTGACCAAAATTTTGAGCAACAAGGGTAATGTAGACACATTTTCATCAGGAAACTTGTACAATTTTCATAAAAGTGGCTTAAATAATGCTTTTGTCATCCTAAATGTTGAGATCAAACTTTTTAATAAGTAAACGCAATTTATTAAAAAGTGCAAAAAGCACAACCCAAGAACACTAAGATGAAACTTATTTGAAAGGAAAAAAAAAAAAAGAACTTTGAATCTTAATGGATCTGGAAATAGATCTAGTCTACATCAGAATCTTGGTCTTTAAAATACTAAGTAGCAGTTGCAGAAACTAAGAACACGGCACCTAAGTGGAAGAATACATAACTCAAGTAAGCACCCACAGGTTACAAAACAAAGTGCAGCCCCTTTTGATATTATACTACAGTATACACTAATCACAATATCCTTCTCCTAAAAAATTCTCTCCTAACTAGCAGTATAAAACTATACTACACAATGTAGGCCCAAAAGATAATGAAATGCAACATTTAAGCCTTGATGGTGGCAGAAAATAATTAGAAATAAAAAATAAAATGAACAAGGCCTCAACAATGTCCCAACTACTAGACACGCATCATAGTTAGCAACACCAGCTGCTTGGTACAACCCACAAAAATAGAATTTAGCAATAGGATTTCCCACAGACAAGAACATGCTTAGACCTACTTCCTAAGATACTACCAATTTTCACATTGAACTATACTTACTACTAGAATCCACACAACAATATACAAATTACTTTGACCCAATCAAATTATGGACAGCTTAAGTGGTTCCCTCACAGAAATTCTAACCAGCAAAAGAAACAAACTTTCAAGCACTTTTCTCAGTTCAACCTGATAGAAGAATCAAACACAGAATAGCCTTGTCAGATGGCATTGGGAAATAGTACTAGAGCCACGAGCAGCTATATACAACTGACGGCATAAAACCATCTGTACTAAAAAATTTAAACGGACTACAGGGATAAGTGCAGCAAATCAAAATGGCATGAACAAATCTGAGAAAATAGCAAAGGAAGTCCAATGGGATATCATTGTGCCAGGTCAGTTGATCTTCACAGAGCAACATGTCAAATCTAATAACATAAGTCCTACTTGAAAGGAAAAACAAAAAAAAAAAAAAAAAAGAAGAAAAAAACATGATTACAAACTAATAATTAGCAACTACGATAATGATATAAAAATAACCTTGTTCCCTGTGCGACCACTCGTGACACCAGAATCAGGCTCGAAGTCTGCATCATCGGGATCATCCTCTGCATGCAACAAAAAAAAACATGAATTCAGCTGACTCCCCACAGTGAGTATAGTAATACTATAGCAACCATCTATCAGACAAAACAAAAAATAAAATAAACTACCGTCTTCCTCATCCTCTTCTTCATAATCAGCATCAGCATCAGCATCAGCATTTTTGTCGTCATTATCACCATCTTCATTGTCATTTAAAACTCTGGAATTCCTTTTCACATGGCTACTGTTAGCAACAGGCTTTGATTGTGGCCTAGAATTCAATCCTATAGAATGCTGAAACCCTCTATAATGCATTGTATCTCTCTGTTCTTCCCCGTCCTGCTCATAATATTCATCAGATAACATCTCATCTGCAGGGACATCAGAATGACCCCTCTGACCCTTGCCCACATCTTTTTGCCTATTGTCATCTTCTGACTCCAATCTATCTTCCCTGCCATCCAATGAATTGTCTTCTGACCCCTCTGCATTTCTATAGTCAGACCCACTTTTGGAATCCTGCCCAGAATCAGAGCCACCCCTGGTCATGGGTTGGCAGTCCTTCCAAAAGGATGAACCCCATTTTCCGGCAATCCCAGTTCTCCTTCCAGAAGGTTGCAAAATTGACGCTCTCATACTAACACTGCCATCAGCAGCTCCCTCATTTTGCAGCCTATTGGCATCATTCAGTTCGCCTTCACTTTGATACTGCACATCCATGTTCATATCAAATTCCTTCTCACTCGAAGTTGCATCTACATCCTCATTCACTACCGAGCTACGAGTTCTGTTGCCACTCTGTCCCTGGCCTTTTTCTTCCAGGACACTCTGTGAAACTGTTTCATTACTATAGTTCCTAAAAAAAGCCATCCTTTAACATGGAACCTCAATGGAGCTTATTTATCTCAATCTCCTTGCTATAAAAGTGAAAAATTTCACGTAGGTAAAGCTGCAACCACCTAGTGCTTCTGTTGTCCCCGAAAATCTCTCTGAAAGGTCCAAGTAACAATAAAGTGAAGGCTGTCAGTAGAATCCTCTATCGTTTTCACGACAATTAATAAAGAACACTAACATTTTCAACCATTACTCCCTCAAAACTAAAATTAATTAGGTGAGTCGAAACTAAATAACAAAAACAAACATATACATAACCCTCCATATGGTTGCAGAGAAAACTGCAAAAATGAAGGAAACAAGTATATTCTCATGACTTCTCAGGTAATGAATAACTTTAATTAACCGAGCCAGCTAGTTGTACTTAGGCTCAGTCGAATAGAAATCCAATATCCGTACCAAATAATGATTAATCATTGACTCAATTCCATTTTCTCCCTTTCCCTACACTTTCTCACCAAACAAATATTGGATACTTGTCTAAGAAAGGGACCAAAGTTTCAGTTTAACTCAAAAAACAATTTGAACTCAAAAGGAAAGAGTAAGCACCGACTGAAACTTCAAATTCGAAGCAAAAGAGCAAGTTGCACTCAAAACCAGGCCTCTATGATCAATTCCAAACCTGAACTAGAAAAGAAAAGTCAGGAACAAGTGCCTAAAACAGTTTGAATGAAGAACACTTGAACACAATTGAACTTCAACGCATTGCGTTCACAAATTCACGAAAACCGGATCCAAATTGTCGAAAAATTCATGAACGGCAAAAACCAAAGGTATAAACAAATCGAACAGAGCAGGCAACAGATCAACGAGAGAATTCTCAAAATCCAACAAAACCAATCGCTAAAACCCTCCAAAAACTTCCATAAACAAAACCCTAGAACAGGCACAGACCCTAAAATCCAAAATCCAAAACCCTAATTTCACACCGAAATCAAATTGAAGCGACCAGAGAATCCGATGACCGAAACTACAAAACGGTCACCTTCCTTATACAGCTAAAGAGAAAACAGAGTTCGACTAAATAGGTTCAACTAAGAGAGAGGAGGTGCGCAGGTTAATAATCGTGCGCACCTTTGTTTAACTTAGACTCGCCGGGGCCTGAATCGCCGGCGAAGAAAAATAACGAAATTGGAAAACCCGTTTGAGTTTCCGGTTCGGGTATCGGGTCGGGTCACGCAATATCTGCGGCGGCTACGATGCGCCTGTGGGTCAAACTAACGGTCCGATTTACGACGAATGCGACGAAGTTTGGTTTTGGATTAATCGCCGATGATGATGATGGCGGTGTGCCAGAGAGAGGCACAGAGAGAGAGAGAGGGAGAGAGAGACAAATTTTTTTTCCAAAATAGGGAAAACTATTTTCTAGAGAGATAAATTGGGTATTTGGGAAAATTAGAGAATTGGGGGTAAAGGGTTAAGAGTAAAGGTTAAGAGCGTGGGGTTGGGGATTTTTTGTGATTTTTGTCTCTGGAGAAAACGTGTTTATAGAGCCTTTTCTCTCTCTAGATTTTTTACTCTCTCGGCCCAAATTCGCTCTTGTGCCGTTGGCCAACGGGTTTGAGCCACATGGCAGTCCCGTTGGCACTGGGCTTGGGCGTTTGGAAGGTTATTCACTGTACCACCACCATGTGCTGGGCAGGTGTGAACGCTAAATATGGGAATGCCTAGAATATATTGGTTTCTTGTCTTGCCTTTCAGGCCAAGAGAAAGAATACTAGGTATCACTTTTACCCTAGCCTTTTCAACCTAAATTAAAATTAATATTATTTTGTATCAAAAAAATGTCCACAAGGTTTGTTAAACATTTTGGAATTTGCTTTTTGTTTTTTTTATTTAAAAATGTTTTTATATTAATTCAATGGTAGAATTCTTAAAACTTTCATTATTATTCTTAAATTAGATGATTCAATTTTTTTTTCACATTTATATTTATGCTTGAGTATGAAAAAAATCATCTAGATGTAAAAAGTATTGACATAATCAAATATAAATTAATTAAATTAAAAGTTTAAGAACTCTTGTTATAAAATGTAAAATATCCTATTCCATTGTAACCTATACTATAAGGAATCTCTATAAGATTTATTCCGGGTCGACCTAAGAAAAAGTGTAGGCTATATAAAAATTAAAAATAAATATAAAAAGGAGAAGAGGAATAAAACAAAATTTTAAGCACATCAATTATGCTATAAGTCTAGGGTTATTGTTAAAACCTGCCCTTATGCTTACTTTTATATTGTTTTGATTTTTGGTAGATTGTGTGAAATAAAGCCCATGAGTCCACTGGCTCCGTTACTTTGTTGCGTGGACCCATGGAACTTGGCAGCCGACTGAAGCTTGCTTGGTCTCAGGCCCAATTTGCCATCCAATGATTTAAAATACAAATATATATATATATATATATAATATTATATATTATATATATATATATATATATATATATATTAAAACCTGAATTTTATTACAACCAAAAAAAAAATGCTTTTTAAAACTATTATCAAACATCTCCATGATTCTATAAAATAAAAATAAATAATAAATAATAAAAAAAATTGAATCATAGAGATTTCCTTGACAAATTACGGCCAATTATTATGCATGTAAAAATAAGGAAAATAAATTGTATACGTTGATTTTTTGAAAATAAGGGGCATTCGTACCTATGACTCGTATGAATGAGCTAATGCAGAAGATTAAATGAATATCATGAAACTTCATTTGTTGTCTCGTACAAACAAGATGATTAAGAGGAGTTGTAGACAATACAAAAAAATCGGGCTTCATCACGCTTTTTTAACATCGCTTTAGGGCTCTAAAACGATGTTAAACTTTTTACCACGTTTTTTAACATACCTTTTAAAGAAGATGTAAATGTTGGAGTTGCAAAAAAAATTTTACCACGCTTTCAACAACATGAACAACATGAACTAGAAGAGTTTCAAAAGTGCTCGTTTGTTGTCTCATCCGAAGTCTCGTGCAAACAAGATGATCCATGGGGCACACAATAGCTCTCGGTCGATGTCTCACACGAACAATTAATGAAGTTTTGTGTTTTATTCAGTTTATTGTAGACTCGTTCGAATGAGCAAGTAAATGTTAGGAAATATATCTTATTCCCCAAGACCCGTGAGATGCGAATAATAAGAAGAAAGCAAAAAATAATCACACACGACACCAAGATTTAAGTGGTTCGGCTTAACAAGCCTATATCCACTGTTGGAAACGACCCGGAGAAATTCACTATCAAAAGATGGAGTACAAAAGTAACAGGGAGAAAAATCACTCAAAACCCAAAGTCCAATACACCCGTATCTCACCCTCACACAATAGAGGAAAAAATAACAATTGAAATTCTGCAATTTTTTCTTCTCCCTACGCACTACACCATGCGTTCTCCACTCTCTTTTTTCTCTCTCCCTTTCTTTTTCCCCTCCCTTTTTTCTGCACTGTCGTGCCTTTCTTGGTGTTTGGCTTGATTGCTTATGAAAGGGCTGCATCCCTTTTATAGAAGTCAAGGTCGGTAGAATAATTTCAAGCATGACTTGGAGTGGGAAAAAGGAGACCAAAAGTTCAAGGAATACAAATCCACCTAGGAGAAGGAATAAACCATGGACCTACTTGATAATTCAAGCCACACACGTTAACAATCTCCCACTTGACTTGAATTCCATCAAGTCTCAAAAGCAAATCTCCTCAGGTCGGCTCCTTTACCTGTCCTCAAGCTTGAAGACCAACTGAAGCTGCGCACAGCTTCAATTTCTCAACAGTCACACCTTTTGTAAACATGTATGCTGGATTCTCTGTACCACGAATCTTCTCAAGTATCAACTGTTCGCTTTCCAGTAATGAACGTATAAAGTGATACCTCAACTGAATATGCTTCGTCCTCGAATGATACGCCAGGTTCTTCTCAAAAAAAAATAACACTTTGACTGTCACTGTGTAGAACACTCTTCTCATTCTTCTTACCCAACTCATCCACGAAACCTTGTAGCTAAACCATATCTTTTCCGGCTTCTGTCATAGCCACGTATTCAGCTTCTGTAGTAGAAAGGGCCACAATTTTCTATAACTTTGAGGCCCAGCACACCGCTGTACCACCCAGGGTATATACAAACCTTGTAGTACTCTTCCTGCTATCAACATCACCAGCTAGATCAGCATCCACGTAGCCCTACAGCTTTAAATCTGCTCCTATGAAGCAAAGGGACATATCTGAAGTTCCTCTCAAATATCGCAAAATCCACTTGACTGCCTCCCAATGATGTTTCCCTGGATTGCCCATATATCTGCTCACAGCTCCCACTGCATGTGCAATATCCGGTCTAGTGCAGACCATTGCGTACATCAAACTTCCGATAGCTGAGGTGTAGGGCACCTTGCTCATGTATGCCTTCTCCTGATCCGTCTTTGGTGACTGATCCTTGGTTAGTCTAAATTGATTTCCCAAGGGTGTGCTTACCAGCTTAGTTCTATCCATGCTAAACCTGCTGAGAATTTTCTTCACATACTCTGTCTTTGAAAGCTTTAGTGTACCATTAGCTCTGTCTCTAATGATTCTCATACCCAGGATTTGTTTTGCAGCTCCCAAATCATTCATTGCAAACTGTGATGATAACTGTTTCTTCAAATTATTGATTTCTTCCATACCGGACCCTGCAACGAGCATATCATCCACATACAACAGTAGGATGATAAAAGAGTTCTTAAAACTCTTAACATAACAGCAGTGATCTGCATTACACCTCGTAAACCCAGCATAATCCATGAAGCTGTCAAACTTCTTGTACCATTGTCTTGGAGCTTGTTTTAGGCCATACAAGCTCTTTCTCAGTTTGCATACCTGACTTTCTTTCCCCTGCACTGTGAATCCCTGTGGCTACCTCATGTAGATATTTTCCTCCAAATCACCATGAAGGAATGCTGTCTTCACATATAATTGCTCAAGATATAGATTCTTTGCCGCCACAATTTTCAGTATCAATCTAATGGTTATCATCTTCACCACTGGTGAAAATATGTCGGTGTAGTCAATACCTTCCTTTTGCTGAAAGCCCTTGACAACCAATCTCGCCTTGTAGCGCTTGCTACCATCATGCTCATCCTTTATTCTATACACCCACTTACTATGTAAAGCCTTCTTACCTACTGGCAACTCAATCAGCTCTCATGTCTGGTTAGTCATCAATGAGTTCATCTCATCTTTCATGGCTAACTCCCACTTGGTCGAATTTTCAACCGGCAAGGTTTCATCATACGTCTCTGGCTCATCGCCATCTATCAACAGAATATAGAACAAGGAGGGTGAATAACGCTGTGGAGGTCTAATGGTTCTGGTAGACCTTCGGACAGCCGTTGTAGGTGTTCCTTGCTCAATCTGTTGTTCTTTAGTTTCTTCAACTTCTAGATTTTATTCAGCTTTTGGATCTTCATCAACTTCTGAATTCCTTCTTTGAGCTGCACCATTAGAAATCTCATCCAAGCTGATAAAATCAGGCTTCTCAGCCTCTGACTCTGCATTGACTAATTCTGCATTCGAACCGTCCTTGTACACAGTCATTTCATTCAAAGTAACATTTCTACTTCTAATGATCTTTCGGTTTTGATCATCCCAAAACCTATACACGAATGCCTCATCCACATAGCCAATGAAATAACATTTCTTAGACTTAGCATCTAACTTGCTACGAGCATCAGATTCAATGTAAACATATGAGACACAACCAAAAACTTTCAAGTGAGAAAGATTTACCTCCTTTCCACTCCAGACTTCTTCAGGTAGTCTGTGGCCCAGAGGAACAGAGGGTCATTTATTTATCAAGTAAGCAGCAGTACTCACTGGCACTGCATCCGCCCAGAAGGTTTTTGGTAACTCAGCATACAACCTCATACTCTATGTACGCTCATTGACGGTTCTGTTCATGCGCTCCGCGACACCATTTTGTTGTGGTGTCCCTGTGATAGTTTTCTGTATCTTAATCTCATTTACCGCGCAAAACTGTTTAAATCCCCCGTCTTCATATTCTTCTCCATTGTCTGATCTTAGACACTTCAATTTCAAACCAGTTTATGTCTCTACCATGGTCTTCCACTTTTTAAAAACTTTAAATACATCAGATTTTTGCTTTAAGAAGTAAATTCATACATTTCTGCTTGAATAATCTATGAATGTGATGTAGTACCACAAACCTCCAAGAGATGCCACTGAGGAGGGACCCCACAAATCCGTGTGTACCAACTCCAACTTCTCCGGCTTCGGAGTTCTGCAAACATTCATAAAACTCATCTTCTTCTGCTTCCCTAAGATGCAGTCTTCACACAAATCAGATTCAACTGACTTCAGTTCTGGTAGTTTCCCTTTTGACAACAACACCTTCATCTCTTTCTCGCTCATATGCCCAAGCCGTAGGTGCCATAGTTTAGAGTCACCTTTTGCAACTGCAACTGTAACTGTATCTCTCGGATTAGTAGTCAAATAGAGAGTACCTTTTTTATATCCTCGAGCCAAGAGTCTAGCTCCCATGCATACTTTCCACTAACCACAGTGTAATTTTATGGCATGCCCTTCTTCATCAAGTTGTCCCACTGAAACCAGGTTCTTCTTCAACTGTGGGACGTGTTTGACCTTTTGTAACTTCCATACCGAATCGTTGTGGACTCTAATGCGAACATCGCCCATGCCCACGATATCTAGAGGCGTTCCATCAGCCAAGTACACTTTCTCGAAATCTCCAGCAACGTAGTTTTCGAGTACTTCACGGATCGCAGTAGTATGAAAAAAGGCTCCCGAGTCCATGACCCAAGAGTCAAGAGGACTGTCAACAGAGAGAATTAGTGCATCCTATATTTCTTCTGTTGCCACGACGTTTGCGGAGTCGTTACCAGTCTTCTTTCTTGGTTCTTTGCAATTTTTCTTGGAGTGGCCAGTCTTGCCACAATTCCAACACTCCAGCTGTCGTCCAGATCTAGATTTGCTTCTACCCTTTTTGGATTTTGATCTGCCCCTGCCAGAGTTCATATCTTGTACTCTACCTCTTGTCTCGAGGTTTAGGGCTGGGCCAGAAGTCGAGGTTTCACCGGCGTCTTTTCTCCGAACTTTCTCGTTTAAAATCAAATCCCGTATGTCTTTATAGCTAAGCTTGCTCTTCCTTGCAGAATTGCTCACAGCCATCCGCATAGCTTCCCAACTATTTGGCAACGACGCCAACACAATCAAAGCGCAAATCTCATCATCAAAATCAATATCTACTGAGGATAATTGATTTGTGATGGTGTTGAACTCATTGAGATGATGCGCTACCGATGCTCCTTCAGTCATCTTTAAATTGAACAACTTCTTCATCAGGTGCACCTTGTTGTTTGCTGACGGTTTCTCATACATACTTGACAAAGCCGCCATCAAACCTGCAATGCTCTTTTCCTTCACAACGTTGTGTGCTACTGATCTTGACAACGATAACCTGATAACTGCCAGGGTCTTTTGATCAAGTAGGGCCCAATCGCTATCGTACATATCGTCTGATTGTTCCCCCAAAAGAGGCAGATGTAGTTCATTCTCATAAAGTACATCTTCAATTAGCATCTTCCAATATGCAAAATCTGTGCCATCAAATTTTTCGATTCTTTCTACTTTTCCGTCTTCTCCTGCCATTGCTCCCACTCGAACCAAAAGGCTCTGATACCAGTGTTAGGTGATCTTAGGCCTATCTCAACTCCAAAAGCTAGCTCAAGGGGTGAGGCTTTCCCTCACACTTACAAACTGACCAGCAGTCCCTTCCACAACTGATGTGGGACGACCCCAACAATCTCTCCCTCACACATCGGGCCCTAGGTTGGAGGCAGCGACAACCCGTTTCTCCTGCAGACTATTGGGTTGAGACTTGTTGGTAAACCTGGGCTCTGATACTAGTTGTTAGGAAATATATTTTATTTCCCCCAAGACCCGTGAGATGCGAATAATAAGAAGAAATAAAAAAACAATCACACACGACATCAAGATTTAAGTGGTTCGGTTTAACAAGCCAACATCCACTGTTGGAGACGACCCGGAGAAATTTACTATCAAAAGATGGAGTACAAAAGTAACAGAGAGAAAAATCACTCAAAACCCAAAGTCCCAATACACCCGTATCTCACCCTCACACAATAGAGAAAAAAATAACAATTGGAACTCTGCAATTTTTTATTCTCCCTACGCACTACATCATGCATTCTCCACCTCTCTTTTTTTCTCTCTCCCTTTCTTTTTCCCCTCCCTTTTTTCTGCAACTCGTATGAACGACCTACAACATATTTGTTAAACCGGTTTATTTCAATTTTCTACTATGTTTAAGAATATTTTTGCTATAAATACTTGTTATGAACGTCTTGAAACGTAACGTTTAAATAGTTTATCAGTTCATATTAAGGATTACTTAGGGGTTGAGTTTTCCTCTATTTTCTCTCAATTTGTTAGTTGAATTATTGGTTTTGAGAAGAGTTGAAAATATTTTATTATCTGTCTTTACGAACCCACTACGTTACGCTGCATTAATTTGTATAAGAGTGCCTAGGTTTACTTTTCATGACATGACGAAGCCAAAGGGGAACCCATTTTGCAAGCTTGAACAATTTGCAGAGCATAAGAGACATCACATGATGAACAATTGACAATGCATTTGCAACAACGCATGGATGAGCGATTTAAAGAACAAGTTGGTGTCCATAGTAACACACAAATAAGGGCTTTCGCCAATCAATTTGCCAACATGGGTGGTTCAAACGATTGCCATCGTCAACCAAATCCACGTTATGCGGATGAGAATGACAAGTATAGCATTAAGAATGAACCTATCAACTCTTTTGCAGAGTGCATAGCACAAATGTAGTACCCCATGACACAAGTTTACACTAATCAATGGGAAGTAAGATTTAAGCTCAACATCTCGAAGTTCCAAGGTTACTTGGAGCCTAAAAACTTCATTGATTGTATAGTTGTTGTAGGGGATATCTTAGAATTTAAGGATGTGTCTGATGATCAAATGGTTCATTTAGTAGAAACCAAGTTCTAGTGAGAAGTTGTTGTGTGGTGGAACAACTTAAACAAATCATAATGCGGTAAGGCAAATGGAAGATCAGTGGTTTGGAAAAACTATTGAAACATATGAGGGCCGTATTATTATGTGAGGCAGGGACCAAGATCCTTGGATGATTACACAACAGAGTTTTACGAGTTGGTGGCTCAGGTAGACTTGGTGGAGGCATATGATCAATTTGTGTCGCGGTACATTTGAGGTATGTAGCAACAATTCCAATAAAGTATACACACATACTAACTTAGTATTAACTAACAAAAAAAACTTAGTATTAACTAGCACATTAAGTTATTAATTAGTTGGTTAATATATACTAACTTAATATTACTAAGTAACTAATTAAATATGCAAGCATAATTAAGTAGCTAGAAGTTACTTCGATTGAAAAAAGAAAAATAAAGCATATACTAAATAAGTATAGTGTAGTTAGTTAATAGCTATACTAACAAAGTAAGCATAGTACGTATTATATATTAATTATAACACTTTAATTATCTAAACAAAATCATAATACTTTGATAATACTTCTCAGAAACATAATTATTGCTCGGTTGATATATAGTTTTTGGTGTGAAATGAAATGATATACATATGAGTTGTGGCCGTGTAAAAATGAATTTTTTTCTTTCAAATGACTTGTAAAATCTATGGAGACCCAAGAATGTTAGTTTTCAACGAGAAAATGCTCATCATTTTTAAATTGCTTGATATGTAAATTGAATACTTGATTTAATTTTTATTTGTAGGTGCTATAGCTATTCATTTATTTGAGTTAGTTTTTAAATAATGGGTTAAACGGGTTGTATTTGGGTTGACATATTTATTAAAAAAGTTATGTAAGTTGGCTTGAGTCAATCTAACATAACATGTTTATCAAATTAGTCAAACAAGTTGTGCCCATATTATCTACTTATTTAAATGAGTTATGTTAGAATTGAAGGATTTAACTGATTTAACTAAATAAATATTGCAATGGTTGCCCTTTAACGAATTTGCGGGCTAGTCAATTTGAGACGAATTTGACACGCTAACTCGGATTTTTAGGCTTTGTGGCCACTCCACACTCTTACCAAAGGGATTTCTTCTTTCATTTTACAATAATGATTTTTTTTTTTTAATATGATGTGACAAAAAAGCTAACATTACACTAATGACACGTTTGGTATCTAAAATAATTATTTATTAAAAATTGAAGAAGTAAAATGGATTAGCCTTAAAATAACCATTCGATAGCTACGAAAGAATTACTATTATAAAGTTAATTTATTTCACTTATTTTATTATTAATAAAGACAATTTCAAAAAATAATAACTTAAAATACCAAACACAGCCTAATAAGCGAATCACAAAATTGGCCCAAAAAACACACGGAATGAGCATTTTAAAATTTACGATAAACTTTTATACAGTGAAACTCGAGAAAAAAAAAGGTTTAATGAGAAATTTAAAAGACGTGCTAACTCAAAATTTATGTTAAATTTACCCTAAAATAAAACGAAGGCAAAAGAAAATTGAACTTTTAATAATTGAAATAATCAGACAAAAAATTAATAAATAACATTTGCCATTCAGTGACCGTCATTGGTTTCCCGTTTTCCCTCTGCCATGTTGAATAAAAAATTCACCGTCATTGCTTTCACCCATGAAATCCAACCGTTATTCATAGAGTCAGGTGAAACCGTACTATTAGCAGTAAATGTCTGCTGACATGGACAGACAGAGCCACAGAGGTGCGGTGTGGTCCTTTCTGGTGAGACAGCTTTAGTTGCCGAACTCCAGAAGGTTGAACCCAGAACCGAGAGAGAGAGAGAGAGAGAGAGAGAGAGAGAGAGAGCACCAACTTTGCCTTTAATGGTGGTATTGGTTGGGTTGCCTTAGTGGGTGTTTTTCTTTCTCTTAATGGAGTCCTGTTCTTCTCTGAGAAGCTTTTCTGTAACTCTAAAGCCTCCACTGCTAAACAACAGTGTAGGAGTATTTGCTAGCAGCTGGAGGAGGAAAAGAGCTTCTTTTCAAGTTTATGCAGTTTCGTTCCAGAAGTACACCCACTTCGCTTTAAATGAAACAAAGCGCCAAACCCAGTTGGTTCCTTCTCCTTTACAGGTATATATGCATTGTACTGTCTCTAAGCTGACTTGGGTTACTTTAATTTAAGCCCATTTATTCCATTTTTGTATTCAACTTGTTGCTGCTTTGATGCCTGGCGATTTGTTGAATTTGAAGTGGCCTCTATACTGGAGTACTATACTTTGATAAGTTCTAAGATTTTGTCTGATAATTGATGCCATTTTTGTTTTTGGTGTCATCTTACACATAAAAAAAGAAGAAGAAGGGTTCATGTTGCAATAATGAAAGAATTATTTTTTGATTAGTGACTCCATTTTTCCCAATTTGGACTCTTTTATTTATATTCTTTCTTTTTTTCCTCCCCTTTTTGGCTTAATAAAACACTAGTGTAGGGGATATTCCCATCGTCCTATGATTTATAGATGAACGATCACCAATCCTTCCAACAGGTACCATCAATTGGGCAATGGCAGCATTCCTAAGGGTGAGATGGGCAGCAGTTTGGGCGATCGACTTTTATTTGCCTTATAGATTGGATTGGATAAAGGTTTTGGTGAAAGTAGTTTCTTTGTAGAGATATGCTTACTCTATACAGAAAATTCTTCATAGAGATGTGCTTGTTTGATGAATAATATTGTTCAAGCCTTGTCAATGAACATTGTCAAGAGGTCTTGGCTTCCAAATGTGGCACAAAAGTAGGGAACTCAAAAATTTGGAGTGTTCCATTAAATTGGAAGACTTTAGCCGTGACAAAGGGAAAAGGGCTTTGTCTGTTTTTTGAGGTTTTAGATAGTCTTTTGGGAGTGTTTTCTTGTGGTTGTGGTGGGTCTCAAGGGTTGGTTGGGGTTTCGTAGTGGGTTTTTGCGGGACTTTGTTTCTTTGTTTCTTTTTTTTCTGGTGTTCCTTTTGTATTCTTCTTGTGTACTTAGCGTCGCTTAATACTTTTTTTAATAAAAATTGACTCGTCAAAAAAAAAAAAAAAAGAATAATATCGTTCAAAAATCTAAGCTGATCTTGTTTGAATGGTTAACCAAAATTGTATACATGATGTTTTTCAAACATGTCAGCAAATCGTGTCTAACTATTCCCTTGGATATAAGAATCTGCAAGGAGGAAGTAGAATTTTTGGATATGTGGGCAGCTTGATACTCTTGAGGCTACCACTAAAATCAATATTCTTGTTATTTATCCTTTTTGCTTCTCTCTCTCTCTCTCTCTGAATACTGACTGCCCTTCTCCATTATCCTTGTCTTCTTTTGATGATATTTAGATTTCTAGAAAAAAGACCGTTGAGATTTTTGTTAATTGTTCGGTTTATTAGTGAAAAAGGATATGACAAGTAGACCAGTGATGGTGAGAGTACAATTTTTTTTTGTTGGAAGGGGGAGAGGGGGGGTGGCATATGGCTTTAAATAGGGGTAGAATGGTGAGAATTGATATGTAATTCCCATTGCAATTAGGTGGTAAAGGAATCATGAGACGAGAGGGCTTAGTCGAGTTGAGTTGACTATTGGGTCTATCATAAAAAAATCATTAATTAATGTGCCAAAACTCAAAGTAGTAAAAACATTCTTTAATTTGAAGATCAATATGTTTTCAACCAAACTCACTGAAATTTCTCACTATTGGAGTTAGTTGGTAAGCTAATATGATGTATACATTTTAGAATCGCTATTCCTCTTGAACGGACTTCAGAAGAAGCCCTTCATCTTTGTAAGGGCAAAGTTGAAAAAGGATTTATAAAACCAAAATCAATTTAATTAGGATTAAGGCTTGGTTGGAACTGCAGAATTGAAAGCATTACATAAAGATATAGTACCTAATCTCTAATACCTTTTAACAGTCTTTTAGTACTTCACATTTTCTGTCTCATGTCCATACTTTTTTTGTCATTTGGGATGGAGAGGAATAATAAATATGGCCCTCTCCAAGAATTGCACTAGAAAAGGAAAACAGAAAAAAAAAAAAAAATGCTGCCACCAAGAAACTCTTCTGAAAATCCCAAAAGGTTCAAACCTCAACTGGGCCGTAAAACAAAAAAGTTTCATTATAGTTAGCTACTGTGTTGCGGTTTTTGGAGTTTGTGAAGAAGTGACAGAAATAAAGGTACATTTTTGAAAACCAACCTTTTTAGGGGAGAGCATTGCCACCAAAGACAGGCAGTTAACTCAAAAGTTACATAATAATTTTTTCCCTGAAAACTTGTAAGGTCACTAGTTTGTGTGCAATTTCTGTTGCTTTTTCTTTATGCATGGTGAAGAAGTCATTATCTTAGTCCTTGAGGGCTTGAAAAATGCAAATAGAGAGTGTATTACCACATTTCCAATGAGCTCCTGCTTAAATGGGAGCTCCTTTCCATAAGGATAAGATGGAGGCTGAGATTTCCTGTTCAAAACCCACTGGGTGCATAGCTTACCGATTAAAAGTAAAACAAAGGATGTATTAATACAATAGAAAAGGTAAGACATTTGTGTGGTTGCTATCCTGCAATTATAGTTTCCTGTAATAAAAATTTGACTTATAGAAACTTTTACAAAATCTACTTCTTAGATCCAAGAAACATATGCTTATCATGCAGTAGCACCGACTTTTATTTGGCTTCTGGTTCATTATTCCAGATGATTCCGCATCCCTATCTATTTTAGTTCTTGCTCAGCTAGGGAAGAGTTTAGAATACTTATGCAACATCACTTTTGCATACGGTACAGTAAAAGTCTAAAAAATGTTGGTATTTGTGACATCAAATTTAAACATGTTATGCTCATTTAAAAAATCAACAATTTAGATGAGATTTTGATGCATACACATGCTTCTTGTTGTTGTTATTATCTTTACTGAATTGTTGTAAAGAACCTTAGTATCTAGTTGTCCAAATCTTGTGAATAGTGAAGAGAGATCAATTCATTGGGGCTTGTTACATGTCTGCTGATTTCTCTATGTTAGGAAATGGAATCAAGAATCAATCACATTCTTCTTATCTATCTCCTTTATTATCAACTTATGGTCTTTATAACAAGTAATTTTTGTACAGTGGTTTTATTTCTACATAAAAATTTAAAAAATAGATGAAGAGCTTCTTCCAACTCTTTTGTGCGAGGTAGTTGGGGTTTGTCAATGCTTAAATTTTGACTGTTATACTCGCAACTCCATGTTAGATTTTTCTTCAACTGATCACTTGTGATAATACATTAAAATTTTATAATTACTCTAGCAGCTCCAAGTACTTAATGCTTCTACATATGTCGATGTTTTACTCTATTTAGCTGCTGCAACCACCAATATGGAAGCTTAAAGCTTTCAAAGAACAAGTAACTATTAATGTTTTAGTAGAATTAACATAGTAGGAGCTTTTCTGAGAATATTGATTTTTATGTCATCAGGAAAAATTTAATTCAATGAATTCCATAGATGGTAAATCAGAGCTTCAAATGTTATCATTCCAAGCTCCCAAGATTAGACTACTACGAAGTTTGAGCATTGAGACTGACGCAATGCAGGTATCATTCTCTGTTATTCAATCTATTTACTTTGATATTGTAAGTTTTCAAACAGCTCATAGTCATTTATGAGTTCAATTCTTCTGAAACTATTTGTTGTGACTAATAGAACTTGCCCTCATCTGGGCTTCTTGTAAGCTCTTACTGCCATTCAGTACAAGCAAAATTTCTTGGATTTGGTGTCAGTATCAGCCACTTTAGGAGTTCTGATATTTATTTGAAAAAAGTGAGGAAACCTACTTATAGTCAATAGGAAGGTTGGTCAGTTTAGAGCTGCCTGTTGAGTGGATGGATGATATCAGCACATAGTTTTTCAAGATAATTTAAATATTCCTTATGATGATTTCTGCTCTTCTTTGTTATCTGGATGCATTTATCGTATGGCATGGCATGGCTGCAAGCCTGCAACAATTTATATATATGCAAATCCCTTGACCGAAGGCATCATCGTTAACTTAATCTTGTTATGCTGGACTTTCTTATATTATTGGCACTATGGATGTACATAAAATTAGAAGTTAGAGATGAACTCTAAAAGAAGTTGATAAGTATGTACGTTTTGTTTCCAATGACCTCTAGCATAAATGGCATATCTTTGCCTGTAAGACTGGAGTGGAGAACAATGTCGTGGGTTCAAGATCTACTGGTGCATGTCTAAATTATCAATAAAAAAGTACATACATCTTGCAAATGAATACAGAAAATGTTTTGATTTCTCAAAGCAAATTAGTTGTTAAAAGGTTAACATTGATAATGTCATGCTGGAGTTTGTTACATTCTTGACTTTATCGATGTATGACAATTATCGAACGATATTCACTTATCAAAAAAAAAATTATCGAACGATATTTTTTTCTGTCTATTAACTCTGTTTTGAAACTTCATATGCAGGTGTTGGATTTTACTGTCTTTCCAGAACCAGAATTTGATATACCCATATTTTGTGCCAACTTTTTCACCACTACTAGCACAAGCATAGTCGTCTTGTAAGCTTTCTCCTTTTTCTAAATTTTGGACATCTGAGAAACAGATTTTTTTTTTTGTTTACTATAAAAAAAAAAAACATTCTGAAACTTTTCTCCTGTTTTCCTTTTCTGCTTGAATGGGAAAACATGCTTCCCTCTGATCTGTTCTTAGATGGTTTGATAAGAACTCTTTAAATGTTCAAGGAGAACTCATTCCGACAGAGAAATTTTTCTCATTGGAAATGCTTGAGCAATGCAATTTTTTTTCCTATTCATGAAATTTCCACAAGGTGATAAGGTTTTTCATTGCTTTGACAACATTAAGTAGAATATTTTACATGTTATTTCCTTAAAACTTCCAACCCTTAGAGTATGTATGGACATATAGATCTCTGTAATCATATATGTATGTTAATGTATATATATGTAGATCTGGATACAATTCATGCTCATCTGTATCTGGCCTAACATTTTCATCATTGTAGGGCCTACCTACCCAGCTCATGTGCAAAAACTCCAAACCTCTAATTGTAGTTAGGAAAGATGGATCATCTCTCTCATCAAGCATAGTGATCCCCTTGCTAGTGCTTCTATTGTAAGAGATAACTTCTTCCTAACTAGCAAAAGATTTCACTTGATTTATGCAATGACTCATTTGATTATAGTTTGTGGTACTTCATGCCACTATCTAATAACAAACCATTTTGAACATTCATTCTCTAGGGCAATCTAATGAGTAAATTTGTATTACTTTAACATCCTTGCCTTGATAAGGATTTTGTTTTTGATAATTAATCGATATTTCATTAAAAGTGTAACGCGCTCCTAGGTGCACAAGAAGTATATATGAAAAAACACCTAACTAAAAAAAGAAAAGAGAGCAAGAAAATCATGATAACTAATCACCAAAGGAAAAACAAAAGCTGCTGTCCAAAAGTACAAAGTATAGAAAAATAATGACTTAAGCTCCTCCAAAGTCATCTCACAATTCTCAAAATTTCTATCATTCATAGACACCACAAGAGGCATGAATGCACCATCTTCTACACAGCAAAACTCCGAGCGCTCCTAGCAGCCCACCAACAGGTATATAAGTCAACTACTTGTCTAGGAATAACCCAAGTCAAACCAAATCGACTGAAGAAGACATCCCATAAGGCATCAGCCACCTCACAATGAAGAAGAAGATGGCCACGGTCTCACCGTTCCCTTTTATGTATACAACACCTATCAACCACAATGACGTGCCGTTTCCTCAGATTATCCATGACAAGGATCTCCTAGGGTCGCCAAGCAAGCAAAAGGGCTCCCTTCAAAGGAACCTTAATCCGCCAAGCACTTTTCCAAGGAAAACGTAAGCCATCATTGCAAACTAAGACACTGTAGAAGGATCTAACAACGAACAAACCTCTTTTGGAGGGGACCCATCAAGGCTTGTTTTCACCTTCCCGTCTCACTTTAGCTAAATACAACACTCTAAAGAAAGAAGCAAAGACATCCACCTCCCAAGCATGAGCCGCTCTAGCAATGCTTACATTCCACTTAGTGAAGCCACCTGAAAACTTCAAGTGTGTCGCAACAAAAGCATCTTTCACACACATAATACCAAATAAATCTAGAAAGGCGTCCTTAAGAGCAATATCCCTAGACCATAGATCATCCCAGAAACTAACCTTGGTGCCATTTCTCACCTCATATCTGGTATGGCTAGAGAACCTCCCCAACCCCTTCTAATATTCTTCCATAAACCCACCCCATAAGTCCCAGGAGGCTCATTAGAACACAACCCACCCCATGAACTGCCCAATTTAGCGTCTACTAACACTTTCCACCAAGCCTCTCTCTCATCCGCATAAAGCTATAGCCATTTCCCTAAGAGAGCTCGATTGAATATCAACAAGTTTCGGATCCCAACTCTCCTCTAGAGATTGAGGAACAAACCTTGGACCAACTTAGGGGGTTATATTTGAACTCTTCACCTAGCCCACCTCATAAGAAATCACATTGAAACTTCTCAATACGGTTTGCAACACCCGAGGGAAGAGGAGAAAGGGACATGAAATCCGAGGATAAATTGAAAAGTGTACTCTTTATAAGGATAACCTTACTACCCTTAGACAAATACATCATTTTTCAATTAGCGAGACGATGCTCTATCTTTTAAATAACAATGTTCCAAATATACTTGGTCTTATAGGAGGCCCCCAACGCTGCTCAAGTGCCAGAGAATGCCACTAAAGCACTGGAAAACATAGTTTAATCACCGTTTGTCCGCCACCACTAGTCAATATCCGCACCACCGTGGCAACGACTACACCCGAAGCTAACACTCACGTGAAGACCAATAGCTCACAAGCGTTGCTGCACTCACACCCGACGACACACCCACAGAACTCCACTGTACAGTGAAGCTGCCCAAAAACCCCTGCTTTGATACCAGATGGTAAGAACCGTAGTTCTTATCCACAAAAATCAGGAAAAAAAAAAACTGAAGAGAAGAAGGATTGACTGCTTGGTGGAGGTCGGCCTCCACAAATTGCTTATAGCAATTGACTGAAGTTTCGTTTTGATGAATAGCCATATGGCATGCACGCTTATTTTATAGAGGAAGAATCCTAGCGTATTAAGGAATCCCAACCTAGTAAGGAAAGTGCTGATACAACTTATTATATTAATAGCTTTATTAAGGAAAATAAATTTGAGTTTCTTAACATTCCACCACTCCCTGCTCCTTGTACTTGCAACCTTGTTTGAATTCTTTTACCTCTGACAAGGCAGCAACCGTTGGACAGGGCAATCAGCTTAGGAAATGATAATATGCAATTGTTTGATTTCTTTAGCTTCTCTCTCTCTTACTCACTCAGGGAAAACTTTTTGGGGTGGGGGTTTTAACATGCATAATTGTGTTTGTTTGAGCAATTTGATCCCAGACTTCACTGAGATTTTGCAGACACATGACTAAAGTGCATACTACATTTAACAGAAAATTTATGCTTTGCCACTTTCTCATTTAATTTGAGTGCATGTTTCTTCTTTTCCTTTTTTAGTTCTATCCTAGGCAGTCTGCATGTGCCAGCTGCACATCTCATGCCAATGACTTTTTTTTTTCCTGAGCAAATGACTGGTTAGTTTATTCTTGTAAGCTGGAAACCAATATATGGGAAGAATTAGGACTTGATTAACTTACTTTTAATTGGCCATTTATAGGGACCTTAACCCTTTGCATGATGTCATCAGTCAAAGAGATTATAAGGAAAGATACTATAAAAGTTTGATGCCTCTTGGTCTAAAGTATGCTGAGGTAAGTGCATTGCTCTGTACTTGGACATTAAATAAATTCTGATCTTGGACATTAAATAAATTCTGGTCTAAAGTGTGTGTGTGTGTGTGTGTGTGTGTGTGTGTGTGGCTAATCCTCCTAAGATTTATGTCATGACTGAACACAGATTTCATGCAGCTTTTACCCTGGGGAGGAAAGCTTACAAGCGAGTCCCTAAAATTTTTCTCACCAATTGTGATATGGACCAGATTTACTCCAAGTGAACTCAAAAATGATGTTTTATATTCTGCATTCATGGATTATTACAAGGTATAGACTGATGAATTTTTGCATCCTGTTTTAAAGCGTGTTTGTGGTGATATTTTAACTGCATCCTGTTAGTTGAAAGTGATAATTAACATTCATTTGGCAGTTCCTAATTCAAGTGGATGACTGAAGGTTGCAAACTGTATTGTGACACTGTTGCTCTTGCAGGCATGGCTTAAGCTGATAAAACAAGCAGTAGCAGAGACAGATGTGTCCCAAATTATGAGCAATCGTGAAGCACAACATAGATATTTAACATGGAGAGCAGAGAAGGTGATTAATTTCTTTCCTACTTCTTTCATGCATGCCATCATGTCGGGATGTATGAGGGGGGTAGTTATTAACCGCTAACCGCATAACTGTTAATAACCGCAACCGTATAATCTTATAACCGCCTAGGACGGTTGTGGTTATCGATTTTAGAGGTAGGCGGAAGCGGTTAATAACCGCCTACCCTTATATATAATTATATTATACATAAATACTTATCAAAATAGCTTCGGTACCGTTCTACTATCTATTTTTTAGGCCAAATGGTTACTTCAAAAAAATGGTTCCAACTTGTCACATGCTCATTCTTTATTCTTTGAATGTTCATTACTCACATAATACTTAGCATGGGTAGAGGAGTACTCTTTGTTGCTCTTATAACAACTTTCCTATTTTAGAAACTGCCTTCAAACTAAGGGCAAGTACCCATAGTTGAGTGACACTCTTATTTAAAAAAATTTAAAACAACACGCGGCATTAAAAACATAATAATAATAATAATAATAATAATAATAATAATAATAATAATAATAATAATATATTATTATTATGTATCACGTGGGAATTAAATAAGACTGAAAATGCATAATTTAATAGAAGGGGTAGAGAATGCTACTTACCTCGATAGTATTGCTAAATAGACTAACCGGAACCCGAAACACCTGAACCAATAGATTATTTGGATCATACTTCTTCACACACCCCAAAAATATTTGATATCAAAATATCAACTCTTTGAAATAAGAGAGAGAGAGAGAGTCAAGGGAACTTACTATACATATTTTGGTACTCAAGGAAATACCCTTTATTTTCAAAACCGCCTGGTGTGGTTGATTGATAGGTATTTTGGCCTCTTAAGGTTTCGGGTATTGAAAGAAATGAGAGAGCTTTGACAGAACTTGAGAGAGAATAAGAGTTTTTGGAGAAAAAGCAACTGGCTGCGTGGTGTGATGGATGGAGTAAAAACTGAAAGAGTAAAGCCTGAAAACTGAAAGAGAAAACTAAACGGCAGTTTTGATGGAAGACCCACTAAAGTGCTTAAGGTAGTAGGTGTTGCCTAAAACTTAGGAATTTTGAAAGTTACTTTGAGGGACATGAGCTGTACGGTTGCTTCCTCTTTTAAGAAAAATAAACTGAATGGAAGAGGCTATGTGGCATGAAATTAGGAGTTTAAAATAATCTGGCCCAACCTTATCCATGCTGTATCCAAGATGTATCATCGGCATATCCAGGCAATTGCAAAAAAACGTTTGTGTGTGTAGGAATGTATAAAAAATCCCATTAGAGTTACATCTGGAATACAACCGGTTTAATGTTAATAAACCGGTGATATTTATATGCAGTCTCATTGTTCACATATCAATACTTGTAGACATGTTCCTGGTTTAATGTTAATAATATGCAGAAACCAGTAGGACTGGCCATAGGTAAAGGTTCCAAGGTCGAGGATGAATCCCGATGGCAAACTTGATTGACTGTGAATATCAAGGGTTGAATATATAATGATGTTTACATCCATTGAAGCGATGTTCTTGTATATACCATGTTGAAATTCATAGTTTTATGCCCCATCTGCTAGCTGCATTCCCTGACCTATTTACATGGTGTATCCAACGTTTGGAAAGCAGGATCCAGGTCATGGAGTTCTGAAAAAGTTGATTGGGGAGACTATGGCAAAGGTATTTATTTCATGAACTGGTCAGTTGAATAATAATGTTTCTCCACCAATTAACATTGCAGCTTCTTGCTTCTAATCCATAGGAGGTTCTGAGGAGCTTCCTCTTTAATGGAATTGATGAGCTAGGGAGCAGAACATTCCTGGATTACTTTCCAGAGTACCGCTGTGAGGATGGGACAATAAATGAGAAGCGCAGCATTGTGGGAAGATCTTTTGAAAATCGCCCTTGGGATTCAAGGGGGGAATTCATTGGTAAAAATTCTTAGTAACATGTTTTTCCCATCTGTTCCTTCCGTTTTTGCTCTTTGGTAACCTTTTTTCTTGTTGGCTTTGTACTCAAGATCTTGTATATTTTGCTGTATTCTAGATGTATCTTATCATACCCTCATCAATCTATACCCAAGCAAATCCAGTCATGACCCCTAAACTAAATGCCAAGTGATGGTATATGTGCTATTTATATAAGGAAATGAAAAAAAAAAAAAAATTCCATGAATTATGAATAAACACAAGTGTTTTTTATTACAATTAATTATGTGCCATATGCTTCATATAGAGGCTTTGTGGTGAATTGTAGTGGAGTTAATTATAAATATGGCAGCTCTGTGGGGTGGATGGCGTTCTAATGAGGTTCATAGGTCATATGATGTGGAGTTGTGGAAAATGTCCGGAGAGGTTGGAGGGAGTTTTCTACTCATACTAGATTTGAGGTGGAAAATGGCTCTAAAATTAAATTCTAGTACAACCAGTGGTATGGGGATAAGGTCCTCAAGGAAGCTTTTCAGATTTTTTCAATATTGCATGCGTTTAGGATGCTTATGTAGCAAATCATTTGAAGATTTCTAATGGCTTCCATCAATAGAATATAAACTTTACTAGAGCAACTCATGATTATGAGGTAAATGTTTTTGCTTTGTTTTAATTTCTTGTACTCCTTTAGATTAGGTTGGGGAGGTGAAAACAAGCTTTGTTGGGCTTTCTCTAAGAGAGGCGTATTCGACGTTAGGTTGTTCTACAATGTCTTTGGAAGTGTATTTGTCAGAGTAAGGTTTCTTTAAGAGCAGTGTTCTTTGCTTGGTCGGTCGCCCTAGAAAAGATCTTCACTTTGGACAATCTTAGGAAGCGTGATGTCTTGGTGGTCGATTGGTCATGTTGTATGTATGAGATAAGTGGGGAGTTTGTGGATCGTCTTCTCCACAGTGAGGTTGCTAGTGTCTTATGGAGTGGTATTTTCAATTGTTTTGGGTTATCTTGAGTTATGCCTAGGCAAGTGGTAGACATTTTTACTTGTTGGCGAACATTGTATGGCAGTCCTTAAGAGTCTAACAGTATAAAAAATGGTATTGTCTTGCCTTTTGTGGTGTCTACTGCTACTAGTACTAATCGTTGTTGTATCTACTAGCTGCTACTTTATTATTATTATTATTATTATTATTATTATTATGGAAAAAGTCCACATACCCCCCTCAAACTACCACCCAATTGACAATGTCCCCCTAAACTACCAAACAAATGACAATGTCTCTCCACTAGCAACAAAAAGACAAAAAAACCTTATAGATTTTTAATAAGACCAAAACCTTTTTTTTAATTTTACTTTTTAAAAGAAATCTTTATAATTTTTTTAAAATTTGAATTTCGCTAATGGGGGTGGAGTGTTTTTTTTTTAATTTTTTAATTTTTTAATTTTTTTAATATTAAAAAAATTGCTAGTTTTTTTTTTTAGTTTTAGTTTTTCAACCTTATGAATTCCGAAATAATTATAATTTTAAACGAAAAGTTTAAATATTTTTTTTTATTCTTGAATTGTCCAATGGTTTGTAGTAATTTTTTTTTTTTTAAAAGATTAATTTTGTTTTGGTTTTTGTTTTTTATTTTTTTTATTTTTAGCTTTAGTCTTTTTCTAGCCCTTCTCATGAATTGTAGTGTTTTTTTTTTTTTTAAGGAAATTTTTTATTTTATTTTATTAAGGGTATTTTCATCTTTAGGGGGGACATTGTCATTTGTTTGGTAATTTGAGGTGAACATTGTCAATTGAGTGGTAATTTAAGGGGGGTATGTAGACTTTTTCCTATTATTATTGTAGCTATTACTAGCCGCTGCTATTATTATTATTATTATTATTTGGATTTATATATCTTCTATAGTGCTTGCTGGCATAGTGTCTCTATGGCACAAAGTTGATTAACTTGGAAACATTTTGAAATTAGAAAAAATAAAAAATAAATCCTATTTCGAGTTGTTGAATGAGGTAATCGTTTGCACTTGTTTCTTTTTTTTTTTTAATTGGAAACAAAATTATATCCAATTGTCTCACTAGTTTAGCATACATCACCTCCAATAATCCTTACCTAAAGGTATATAAAAAGTGTGAATGTCTTTTAAATTGTGCCTTTTATTTGATAGTGTAGAGTTACAGTTTTGCCCTTATTTAATAATGTAGTTTTATGATTTTGTCCTTACATTCAGTTAATTCTCTAGATAAATGTACATTCAGTTATCTATTCAAC